>VZTT01028672.1:321-28305 GCA_013400855.1 Buphagus erythrorhynchus | reverse complement strand
GACGTAATTTCCTAATCAGAACTGCAAAATCTAGACTCCTCAATCTATAAAATATGTGAGTAAAAGTTGACTGATTTTCAGAGAAGGTGAGTAATACAGACTTCTCCTTTTCCAGCTATAATAATGCACATACTTCCCATTAAGTTCCATTTATCTACTAAATTTGGTGTTTAAAAATCTGTTGGTATTTCCTCTTAATGTCATAAAATATTGTTAGGGAAATGGTTGGGGTTTTTTTAACATTTCTGAATTTTCAGAACAAAAAATCATCAAAATTTTCCCAACAGTGAGTTTTTGAACAAAGATTAACTATGAAATGTTTAAATCAAAGTGTGAAGAACATAAAGTTTCTGCAACAGAATCCTGCAGAAAGTGATGCTTTTCAAAGTTTGATTGAGCACTGACACTAAACTCTTACAAGTCTTATAAATTCTGTTGCTCTTTTGGATGGTGTAGATTTTTCTAGAATGCTAAGACAGCTCTTTCAGCATTCTTGAAATAAATAGGGGAGTGCTTTATCCTGAAGTATTTTAGTTGGGCAGTTTAAAGTGAAAGTATATTGGAAAATTTACTTCACCATACCATTTTAAGTTTATTGGTTTATTCAATGATTTTTTGGTGTTTTTTTTGGTGGGATTTTTGGGGGATTTTGGTGGGTGGTTTTTTGTTTATTTGGTTTTTTTTGCATGTTTTTTGTTGTTTGTTTCTTTTAACATGTTAGAAGGCCTGTTAAAGCAGCAGATACAAGCAGAATATCTCTGATCATTCTTTGACATGAAGAATTTTCTTTTGCCTATAGACCAGATGCACACATTTCAGTAATATAGACTAGGGACTTCCTTGGGCTCTTCAATAGCCTAACTATATAGTGTGTGAAAGGAATTGTGATTTATCCAAGTATGAATTGCCCAACGGTTTTTCAGCCCTCCCGAGATGGTGTGCAACATTATCCCATCTTGAAATGACTTGAACTGTATAAACAACATGAAATAGAAAACCCAAGGGATTAGTGTCTCCTGGGAGACTGAGAAGATCCTCTCTAAAAGTTGTGGGGCATGTGACTGGTTCTGTCTCGGTCAGAGTGGGTAACAAGAGCTTTTCCTCCCCCTGCTGTGATAATCCCAGTGTTTGGTCTGGTTGTTCATAAGAACTGTGTAGGACTAGTGATGTTAGACACCTGTTAGATTTCTCTGGAGAGATAAGTTGGAATAGAATTTCTCTTCACCATTAGCCAGCGAAAGTGGGCATCTTCACAGACAGAGACATTGCCTCTCACCCACAGAGAATGAAAATGTTAATTTAAAGGCAGGTAAACAATTAGAGATCAGAAGTCATAATGCCAAGGGGATCACACTGTCAAATTTTGCCTAGTCTGTTGTATTTCTTTTTGTCTGCATTCACAACAATTAGACATTTCAATAAAACTTAAAAATCATGTGACTTTAAAAGCAGAATATGAGTACAATTTTCTCATTTTTGGGGTGATTACTGAACCTTTGCAGCTTATATTTTCAAGTTTTGTCTACAGTTACAGGATCTAATATATCTTTCTTTTTTAATATACTAATCTACTTTTTTTAGAAATGGCAGCCTTATGAATATGAAATGATGTTATATTTGTAATACAATGGAAGGATTGCTGACACCACTGCTGCTTTAGGGTTATCATATACAGGGAACACAAAGAATCTTGTTGGTATTAACCATGCTTTTGTGCTTTGCAGTTTGTAATGGGAGAGCCTTTGGGTGTGTAATGGGTCTGCCTCTGGCAGTGGCTGATTTCAAATATTTTGGTCAAATGAAGGTTCTTCTTAACAAGTTCTTCTTTTGTTATTGTGACCACGGGAGATTGTCTCATTGGCCAAACTAAGAGGAGAGCCATGCCTGCTCAGGCCTTTGCAAAGCACAAAGACCATTATTGATAAGTCTCCACAGCTGTCACTTGCTAGCCCTGGAAAGTGCACATTGTTAAAAACACGTGCACTTGTACTGTACATTCAGGTAGTGGTGATTCTGGGTATGCACTGGCATCAATGAAGTGACAGCTCTAAAGTGGAGAATCCCAGATTTAGTACAGATTTCTCCAGACCTGACTATGGAATATGTTCACACTTGACAAACAGTCATAAATTCAGCTTTTGTCAGTTTTTGTTTTTTCCAAACTTGTGGACACAAAGTGCTCCTAAGGCATCTTCCTCTGCAGATGTCCTAAAGTTAAATTGTCTCTTCCTTTTCTTCCCAGGCTCTCTTCCTCCTCAAAATACCACATCCATTGCACCTTGCACCCTACCCTAGGCCTCCTCTATGTGGGCAGCCTCTGAGTGATTCCTTATTTGAAGATTTTAAATTAAAATATTCACAAATCTGAAATGCTTTCCTAGCATTTTTCTCTGTGGCTCTGTGACCTGGACTTTCTGAAAAGGGGTAGTTATCTCCTGGCTCAAGGGGGAAGGATGAAGGAGGGCAAGGGAAAAGAAATTGCATATATTCTTCACAGTACAGGGTTGCCTTTATTTTCTAGAGTTCTATTGTCAGTGGTTGAAAGAACTAGAAAGAATAAACTCTGAACCAGGTACTGTTTGCTTTCATTTTCACAGAGATTTCATTAACAATAAATACCATCAAATTTTGCCAATAATACTTCTACAAATTGTCAGGGGAAACAAACCCCAAACCTAAAATAAAAGCAGGAGAGGTTTATACTATTTAAGTGTCCAAGAGAGAGACTGCCATTATTTTTTTTTCAGAGTCCTAAAGGTGACTAGGAAAAGAAATGAGAAATTAAAAGCATCTGAGAGTTAAATGAGTTTCACCTCTATTTTTTCCTCATCCAAAGTCTCTTGAGAAAATTCTGTGGCTGAGGGTCATCAAAGCAATTAGTGATTTCTCTGCAAGATCACTCAATATCTCTTACATTTATAACTTAATAAAATAAAATTTCTTTTTCCTGTCTATTTATTTTTTTCCTTTGAGGCATCTCATTTCTCTAGGATACATAATCTACTCACTTTTTTTTTTCCTGTCAAGCTGTTCTCAGTTTTGTCTGTTAATTATGATCCTTACCTGTTTTCTTTACAGGCTCTGGCATCTTCCCTTTGTTTCTGCTGGAGCTCCCAGTTGTATCTGGAAAGCAGGGTATGAGTTATTCAGGAATGTGGCTGCAGGGCTTTGGAGACCCCCTAAAGAACAGAACCACTCACTGGAGCCCCCATCCTGCTCCTCCCCCTTGATCCCCCACTGTTGTCAACTACGGCACCTTATCAGCAGCAGGACACACTTGACAGGCTACATCAGCTGGGATAAATATAGCCAAGTTCCAGGAGCCAGGGAGCTCCAGCCACCCAAGACTGGCTACCACGGGTCTGTTGGTATAAACCAGAGCACAGTGTGATGCTGCACATGCGTGCAGTGCATTTGCTAGCTCCAGGCATGTGCTGCATGGAGAATTCCAGCACTGCCGTGTCCATAGCACATCCAGCAAACCAGATCTGGTGGTTACAGCTCCTGTGTGCTGGTTCCTGCTTACTCTAAGTGTGTATTTGCTTACTACTTATTTCAGTTTTTGTTTTTGTCATCATTGGGTCAGAGCTGAACAGACCTTCAGAAACTCTTTCTCTTGTTTCTTTTTTCAGCTCTTCTACCAAAGACTATATTTGTAGAACTGACTGTGAACTTTAAGGAAAGAACTCATTTTTGCAGACACTCACACATTACTGACATTTGCAGTCACAAGTAGAAAGCATGACACTACTTAAATAGTTTTAGTCCTCCCTCCCTCCCTATCCACCCACTTAATCCACAGCATACATTTCTTGATAACTCGCAAGTGTTTTTTTTTTCTTCTTTTAAATATCATTTTAAAAATAGGTCCAAGGTTCTGTTTTATACCACTAGAAGTTTCAATTTTTCTTAATCATATAGAAAAGATCTGGGGGAAAATCTCACTAGAAAATTAATCTTGTATGGCCATTTAATGTTCCAAT
The DNA here is from genome assembly GCA_013400855.1 of Buphagus erythrorhynchus. NCBI lineage: Eukaryota > Metazoa > Chordata > Aves > Passeriformes > Sturnidae > Buphagus > Buphagus erythrorhynchus. Next base: position 24,322 of record VZTT01028672.1, on the reverse strand, counting down.
CAATGCTTCTTATTTATTCATATATTTAGCATATGGCAAAATAGTAACCGTGAACAATCATTCTTTTATTATCATGATGGTTTATCAATTTTCAGTGTTAAGCTTTACCAGAAAAACTCTGGAGGCCAAACATTTAGCATATTTTAGCCACCACTAGTATTGACAAAATAATAATAAAAGAAGTGTGATTTTCATTTTTTCCCCCCACCTTTCCTATCCTGTAAAAAACTCATTTTTAAAAGATTTCATATTTTGGCATGGAGTTCAGAATAGATCAGTGTGCAAGCAGCTCATCAGTCACTGTACTCTGTCTTTCACATCTGACACTCTTGGTAGGCTGATAGGACAAATGTGAACATGCAAGAAACACTGCTGATACCTCTTCTGATTTGGGGCCAAATACTTCCCTTCCCCTGAAGCAATTTTTTATGGATGAGTGAGGAAAATGGGCAGGATGCCACCTGTGTTTATTTTCCATTGCCTGATTCTAGTGGAGCACAAGTTACCATGATATGTATTTGACTAACATCTTGTGCCTGACGTATTTCACTGGGAGTCAGGAAATCTTGGCTATTTGCTTTGACTTGAAACCTTTCAAAGGGCTTGGATCCCACTTCTTCCCAATAATGAAACAGAGCTATGAGGATTTAATCTGATGCAGGGAAATGATCCTAACCCAATAATAACTTTGCAGATTTTGTAATTTTTAATGCTATTTAAAACAACATTTCAAATATATTGCTATGTTCAAGACTGGGGAAAATGAATGTTTTGTCTGCTATTACACCTTCGGTTACCAGGTGGCAGCATTGTTGTAAAAGCAAACTTTTTTCTCGCATTTTCTATATTATTATATTATATTATATTATATTATATTATATATTAATATTTTAATAGCAAAATGGCGATGCAAATTAAATATATAATTTCAATGACTACACTGACCCAAAACAGATGTGTAGTGGATTGTCATAACTACTTTCTAGTTCACTGTGACATTAGGTAATTGTTTAGCAAGTATGTGAAGTTTCATCCTGTATTCAAATGAAACTGATGTACAAGAACAGTGAAGCAGCATGTAATAAATGTCTCAGGGCCTGTACTTAAAAACTGAGTGAGAGGGAAAATTCTTCCTTGTCAGAAGAATTACTCTGAAATTATTGTTCTGTGCTTCAGACAGTGGCTTCCACCACGTAATTCAAAATCAAGCTCAATAATGACAGNACTCGCAAGTGTTTTTTTTTTCTTCTTTTAAATATCATTTTAAAAATAGGTCCAAGGTTCTGTTTTATACCACTAGAAGTTTCAATTTTTCTTAATCATATAGAAAAGATCTGGGGGAAAATCTCACTAGAAAATTAATCTTGTATGGCCATTTAATGTTCCAATCAATGCTTCTTATTTATTCATATATTTAGCATATGGCAAAATAGTAACCGTGAACAATCATTCTTTTATTATCATGATGGTTTATCAATTTTCAGTGTTAAGCTTTACCAGAAAAACTCTGGAGGCCAAACATTTAGCATATTTTAGCCACCACTAGTATTGACAAAATAATAATAAAAGAAGTGTGATTTTCATTTTTTCCCCCCACCTTTCCTATCCTGTAAAAAACTCATTTTTAAAAGATTTCATATTTTGGCATGGAGTTCAGAATAGATCAGTGTGCAAGCAGCTCATCAGTCACTGTACTCTGTCTTTCACATCTGACACTCTTGGTAGGCTGATAGGACAAATGTGAACATGCAAGAAACACTGCTGATACCTCTCCTGATTTGGGGCCAAATACTTCCCTTCCCCTGAAGCAATTTTTTATGGATGAGTGAGGAAAATGGGCAGGATGCCACCTGTGTTTATTTTCCATTGCCTGATTCTAGTGGAGCACAAGTTACCATGATATGTATTTGACTAACATCTTGTGCCTGACGTATTTCACTGGGAGTCAGGAAATCTTGGCTATTTGCTTTGACTTGAAACCTTTCAAAGGGCTTGGATCCCACTTCTTCCCAATAATGAAACAGAGCTATGAGGATTTAATCTGATGCAGGGAAATGATCCTAATCCAATAATAACTTTGCAGATTTTGTAATTTTTAATGCTATTTAAAACAACATTTCAAATATATTGCTATGTTCAAGACTGGGGAAAATGAATGTTTTGTCTGCTATTACACCTTCGGTTACCAGGTGGCAGCATTGTTGTAAAAGCAAACTTTTTTCTCGCATTTTCTATATTATTATATTATATTATATTATATTATATTATATATTAATATTTTAATAGCAAAATGGCGATGCAAATTAAATATATAATTTCAATGACTACACTGACCCAAAACAGATGTGTAGTGGATTGTCATAACTACTTTCTAGTTCACTGTGACATTAGGTAATTGTTTAGCAAGTATGTTAAGTTTCATCCTGTATTCAAATGAAACTGATGTACAAGAACAGTGAAGCAGCATGTAATAAATGTCTCAGGGCCTGTACTTAAAAACTGAGTGAGAGGGAAAATTCTTCCTTGTCAGAAGAATTACTCTGAAATTATTGTTCTGTGCTTCAGACAGTGGCTTCCACCACGTAATTCAAAATCAAGCTCAATAATGACAGAAATTGGTGGCCTGCAGTGGCAGACTGTGTGATTTTGGATAGCACCATGGCTTATGCAGAGAAAACCAAGGATTTATTATTTATAGCCAAAGGTAACAGCACCTCCTTCTAAAAAGGCTATCCAACTTCTTATTAAAAGGCTATGTATTTAGGTGCTTGTGACTCTGCCCAAATGTAGCTATCCAGGTGGAAAGTCTATATATTACTTTTCTATTTTGGGCTTCTTTTCCTGGTAGTTTCTGTCATGCCATTTAATTTCTTGTCTCAATTTCTGTTTATTTGCTTCTCTGCCTCTTTGTTTTGTTTCACCAAAATGCCACCTCCTCGGTGGTTCGGCAGTTCCCGAGCACAGGGCAGTGAAATTGCCTCCGATTTTGGCTGCAGACAGACTGGTGTGAAGGTGGCCCAGCAGGGCTCATCCACTGAAGTGCCATCAGAATCATGGAATATCCTGAGCTGGAAGGGATCCAAAAGGATCGCCACGTCCAGCTCCTGCCTTTGCACAGGACAGCCCCAATGCTCACACCAGGTGCCTGCGGGCGTTGTCCAAATGCTGCTGGAGCTTTGGCAGGCTCCTGCTGTGACCTCCCCGGGAGTTCTGTTCTAGTGCCCACCCACTGTCTGGGTGAGGAAACTTCCCAATATCCAGCCTAAACTTCACTGTTTCCTTTGAGTTTTTGAATCGCAGAGTGCTGGTGTGTACATTGAAAAGCCACTTGACCTTTCTGACAGAACTTGAGTTTACAGGGACTTAGGAGATTTGGATAATGCTGGTCCTACTTATTTGAGCTTTCCTCTGCGCAATTGTTTTGTATCCCTACCCTTTGCACTCCATATTTGAGTTCTTCCTGTATATTTGACAGCAACTTGCTTTCATTTCAGGGATGTTCTTTTAACTGGCTTCATGTCAAACAACCTGAGTTGCTGCATTTTCTAGACTATGGGGAAAAATGCAGTCTGCATATGCTCAGTGAGAAGTTTCTACATTTCATCCTCTGAAGAAGTTTTGTTTGTGTCAATGAGGTCCAGTGCAGGGGTCAGCAGAGTTTTCTATGCATTTATCTCTGGGCTAATGTGGGACTTGGATTTAATCCACACACTTGAACTAAAAGCAAACAGCCTTTGTGTGGTGTGCTGCAAATATTATCTCCCTCAGGCACATCAAAATAAAGGGGAGAACCAGCAGGGCTAGGGGGAAAATAGTTGGAACTTCAGAGAGGGAAAGAATCACACCAAGTTAAGTGGGAGGAGGAAATAAAAATGTGTGAATGAAGGGCATGAATGAGGAGAGAAAATTGCTTTATTTAAGTGATATGGGAGGGATTTGAAATAGATTCTCAAAGGACAAGAATATTAGATGGGGAGCTGGGATAGAAATGGGGTGGAGGGAAGAGAACTGGTGATAAGACTGAAACTCTAAGAGGATGTGGGATGGGAAAACTATAAATGGCTGAACAAATACACTGGAACTGAGAACCATTCACATAAAGAGAAGCTGACTGGAGGCATATATGAGAAAAGTTGGCCTGAGAGGAAGCAATAAACTAGCTGGGCAAAAGTTGAAAATGGAGAATAAAGCAGTTGGAATCTACTAAATATGGAGGCATCAACTGGGTGAATCTAGGCATGGAGAAAAGCTGAACAAAGAGCTGGGAATTGATAGCTCAGGCTGGCAGAGAAAGGAAAGCACAGTGTGAGTGAGTGGTAAAAAATGGAAGAGGGCATATCTAGAGAAGAAATCTAAAATTATATTTCTGAAAGCAGACACCCAAAACTCAGAAACTTAGTTAGGTAAATCTAAAAGAACCCAAACCGATTTGTATACGCAAATGACCCGCTCAGCACCCAAACATTCTTCACTTTGCATAAGGCAGAGGAATTGAAGCATTCTGCACAAAGCCACCAAAGTGGCCAAAGGGCTTCTTATACCTAGAGTGCTGCTGCTCTGCTGCTGGGGAGTTAAAACAGAAGCTCAGAGGGAGCCCTTAAGGCACAGAAACTGCATTCCTTCCTACCACAAAGCCGCTTCCCCAATCCTTTGCATAACCTTGGTCTCCCCAATACCTCCTCCCACCCTTCTTTCTCCTCCAGCACCTCCTGCTAACCCTTATCTGCTCCACCACATCCTCATTCCCCTCCTGTCCATAGACTGCTCTGCTCATTCTCACGTACTGCTTTGGCTCCCCAGTAGTAAAAGGTAACACTGTGGGGAACTAAAGGCGTGAAGGAGGAGGATGTGGCTGGATGAGTGGATGGAAAGAAACACAGAATGGAAAGAAAAGCGCCCTGAAACACCTGATCTAATAGTCCTGCTTCGAGTAGGGCGTTGGATGGGGTGACCTCCTAACATCCCTTCCAACCCAGGTTGTGATCATCAGGCTCTGTGATCCTGTGTGCTGATGTGACGTGTGCACCTAAGACATGAGTTACGAGTGAGGAAATGAGGAAGAATATCTCAGCCTACTGCTGTTTTCATGTTCTTTGGAAGTTGTTCACATCTCCAGCTCTTGGAATAGGACTCTGATTATTTGGTTTATGTACAGACCTCTCTAATAGCACAGGCTCAGCCGAGCCAACTGAATTGCAATGTGCAAATTTGTTAGAGAAGAAAGGTGGAACTTGGTGAAGTTTTAGCTATTGTTACAGTTTCTTTAAAGAGCAAGTTCTTCACTTACTTGACTGTAATACTTTAGTGGGGTCATTACAGTAGCATTTTTATTACAAGCACTACATTTTTAGTGCTTTAGGTATATGGGTATGCAATACTACGTAAATCTGATTTGAGTATTTCTTAGACGAAGAAAAGGTGGTAAGATAGCAAGGTAACACACAAAACAAATCAGAAGTAAATGCAAATTCTTCGAATTGGTACCCCAGTCTGTGTCATATCATAGTCTTTTCTATCCATAATCCCTAAATTTTAAATACACAAATGTGGGATTTCCATTGAGAACATCCTATTCTGGGCATTCTCAAAGGAAAAATGCTCATTGTGTTGTCATCAGTAATAAAGTCTTTGCTATGAATTTACAATCTGCAGCTAGAGTACAAGGAAAATTTTGAACAACTGTATAAATAGACTGAACTGAACTGTCATGTGATATATTACTAGTTATGAAGCTGGCAGTATAGTTTGAATTGAGTTCGACGATTATGAAATGAATTTTGTTGTGTGGAGATTTGAATGAGGGAGGAAAAAATAGTAAGAAATTGAAGAAAGGCAAAGAGATTAAGTGATACAAATAGAAAAACAAATTAAGGCAAAAGGCTTACTGAAGAAAAGAAACCTGGCAATGTACAGAGCCTAAGCCCTGTTGTAATCACAAGTGAAGACAAACATGGATTGTAAGGCTCTGTCAGTGTATGAATCTTGAAATGAGGGTATAGAGATAAAATTTCTTTAAGGAGGAGACGAAAGACTTCCAACAAATATATTGGGATGTGTGTGTATACATTTTTCAGGAAGTTTGGAGGATTCAATAAATGTGGGTTTTCAGACAAAAATAAATAATAACACCTTTAACTGCAGTCTGTCTGATGCAGATGAGCAGTAGCTTACATCTAGAAATGTCTAAAACTCTCTTTGACTGAGTAGAATTTAAATATACACTCTACGACTGTATATTATTATTAGCAGATTATCAGTATAGTCAGTGCAATTTTTCTACCTTTGATGCCGCTGATGTACAGCTAGGGGGAGTCTAATATACTGTAGGTGCAGTTCAGTATTTTGAATTTAGCTCACTGATAGTTTCCTGAATAATCTTTCCACAAGAATTGATTAGGAACCACTCAGTGGCTAATAAAGCTGATTTTTAAAGCAGGCTGCAAAGGGCCAAATAGAAGTTGAATATCCAGCTGTAGTACAAAAAGAGGATTGATGATCTCTAACAGCAGTGGGCTGCAAAATGTTCCAATGAACTTATGCTAATCATGGGTCAGCTCTCCAAATAGTGGCTCCCCCTGACCTTTTTCGATCACGTCTGCCTGTCTAGTGCTTGGCCACCTTCAGAGAAAATGGAATGCTTGCTCCTCTGTAATTTTGCAGAACCTGTGATTTAGTCATATTCATTTTGGTATTTTTGTCTGAAACGGCCGAGGAGCTTCTGCTTGCCTGTGCAGCTGAATGGTGACAATTCAGCTTGCTCAGACAGCCCAGTGTCCTGAGCAGTTGGATTGTGTGGCAGACAAACAGTACTCTGGCAGAGGAGCATCATCATTTGGTCTCCTTCACAGCTGCAACACATAATTATTCACTCTTTATGCCACAGATGAAAAACCTAACCAGAAACAGATGGGGAGTGAATATTTTTAGAAACAGTATTTCAAAGCATTAACAAGAGGAAGAGAAAAAGTTTTCAGCTTTGGAGATAAAATTTTAAACTTTCTTGTTAAAGTATATTCAATATTACTTTTTGAAATGTTTTATTTATTAATAATACTGTCCCACCCAATAATATTCTCAGAATCTTTGATTTCCATGTTTCTTGTGGTCAAAACCAGTGTAAAATGCAAATTCTTTAATTCAAGTGTAAGTAGCTGGTCTAAATTAACATTTTATAGTAATGCACAGTGCTCAAATAGCTCATTTAAAGGTTCTTGTTGTTTCTGTTTGAATGCTTATTTTGATTTTGCATTATTTCTCCAGCATCTAATTGGATTTTATGCAAGACTTGCTAGGGAAATGGAAATAGGTGTCATAGATCTTAGAAAGCTTTTTGGTAAGCTTAAAATGGCTTTTGTGATATGTTAAGCATCTCCACAATTAACTCACCAGTTGGCTCTTTTCAGTTATCATAGTTATCCTGCAAGAGGAAATGATCCTTCTCCTCCAAATTACAGTGTCAGAGAAGGATCAGTTCTTCTTTTGAAGCTGTGTTTGTGATAAAGATATTTTTATGAAGAGAGGAATTATTACTCCAGTTTTCTTGAATAACAAGTCTACAAGTCTGATGAGTGCAAGAGTGCAAATGTCTTTAATCTCTTTTTAATTCCAGGCCAGCAGTGGAGAGTCCTCGTCAGTACCAAGCACAGAAGTCCTGACTTTCTAGCTCAGCAAGGAGGAATTTTAATTGTGTCAGTGTTGGGTGTTCTAGTCTTCTGAGAGCTGCCTTCAACATCTTCAGCTTCCATCCTGAAACTTCAATATGGATGCAGATGGAATTATCCAAGTCAATGTAGTGAGTATTACATTATTTCCTATAGGAAGTAAATCTTTCCAGTACAATTTTAGAAACAAAATGTCTTCTTAATTTGACTTATCCTAAGTGAATGAAAAATATTTGACATGGTCCTCAAAGCACAGTAACTAAAAGTTGAATGAGAAGATTTTTTAGAAGCATGAAAGATAACTCTCTGTTAATTTTTGGCGCTGACTGATGTATTTATCATGTTCAAGAACCAGGAATAAGAATTGGGAAGTAGTACTTTGTGATGTTTTTTAACCAGGACCTTCTTTCTTGTTTGGCTCCAAAGAGATACTGTAGGCTGTGATGTCACCAGACTTTTCACTTCCACGGTGAGATTGTTAGTGCAGATAACACTGACTGTGTTTAGACTTAATTTTGAGAACTCAGGTCTGTAAGAAGCTCATCACTTTCAACTATTTCTGGTTTCAGTGAGGAGCAAGCTCTGAAAAATTTCGAGTTATTTAGTGATATTTGGCATGTTGTACCGCATTTCAATATTGTTGAAAAACCCCCTTCTCTTCAGTCTCGTTCTGCCTCATTTCACCTCATCTATTTTGGGAAATTCATGATGATATTTCCTGACTTTTGAGTGATTGAAACAGTTGAGATATGTTAAAAAATGTTAAAACTTAAAATGCTAATTTTCTTACTGTTGCTTGAATCTGGATTTAATTTCTGTGTTTAGATGTACTGGGTAAATTTATCATGGTGTCTCAGGTTTTGCATTATCATTTATTTTGCATTTTGAGTGTTATCTATACAGTGCAGTTGTTATTAGTTACTATTAATTGTTTTACAGTAGGGATTAAAATCCACAGTTAAAATCTGGAAACTCTTTTTTACTGGAATTTTGCAAAGACATGATTAAACACAACTTATTTCCTAGGAAGATTCATAAGCTAGAATCAAGGTATCACTGTGGAAGAAAGCAATACAGGAGCAGGAAAATAAGTAAAACCACAGAAGAACATGGTTAATTGTTACGTTCTAAACAGAATGGGGGTATAAATGCAATTCTTGGTATACATGACCAGAAGATGTTCGACTGGCAGGGGTTTTGCACAGGAAAAAATAGTGAGAAATATATACATATATGCATTTTTAAATTTCCTTCAGTACTGTAGTCTCTTTCACAGTAATGTATTTCATCTCTTACCTTTGTTNCATTTCTTACCTTTGTGACTGAGTTTGACACCACTGATGATGATAATGTGCACCTTTTGTTCAGACACCACACAGGAGCTGTATCTGCGTAACTGAATGTGTGACATTTGTTTGTGAAGTAATCATTTATTATGCAAACATCAAAACTTCATTATATCTAATTTTATTAAATATGTACATGTTATTACTCTTTAAAAGAACGGGTATCATTCCAAGATCTGCAAACTTCTCTCTAGCTCTGAGAGCTGCGGCAGAGCCTGTATTAATGCTAGTTTAAAAGCTGGAAGCTAACGCGGTGTCACTGTGAGTGACACAGCACCACCTCTGGAGGCAAAACTTCATCGGCTGTATTCTTTAGTTACAANCAATCAAAAAAAAAAAAAAAAAAATCTTTCCTGACAACAATATATTTGTACATTGTTTAAATTTCCCGACTCTGTCCAACTTGGAGGATGGAAGCAAAGAATTCTGTCATGATTAGGATTCTCAGATGCTGAAGAAGGGAATTCGTACCAGAAACATCTGATGATAAAGGCTGTTTAAAGGCAGAGAAGGGGGCACAGGAAGCAAAGAGAAAAATGCGTCCATCTCCTCTGCTGGTATCCAGCCAGGAGCTCTCAATATTTTTCTTGCTCAGGGTCCCATGGCCTCAGTGAGGATAATGTTTCCTATCAGTGGCCCCCCTTCCCATCACCTCTCCACTAAACTGGTAGGTCAGCTTCTTCTTAACTTTCTTGACCTCCCCTGTCTTGCCATAGTTTCTCAAAGCCCGTGCCATCTTCTGGTAGGTCATTTTCTTGCGGTTGCCTTTCTGGATGCCCCAGCGATGTGCCAATGCTTCTTTGTGTTTGGAGGAGAACTGGAAAGTACCTTTCTCCTTGTCCACCCACCAAATGCTGTCCTTCATGTCCCCATTGCGAAGAAGGTCCAGAAGGAACTGATACAGACGTATCTTTTTCTTGCTGCCTGTGTAAGAGTCAAAGAAGAAAGCCAGTGGAGTATTAGTATTTGTGTGTAGTTCCTGGCGAAACAGCAGAAAGTATCTAAGTATTTCAGCTAGCTTGGGAGATGCAAAACTTCTTCAGTTTGCAGCATTTGTAACAGTAGACAATGTAACACTGTGAGGACAGAATGTGGGTTGATATACCAAGAAGAAATAAGCAGGAGTAAGTAATTCCAAAGGTTAAACTTCTGAAATTAATTTTCTAATTTGAAGCTAATTGAAAAACATTGCTAATTCAAAACTAACCTAAATCTAATTTTGGCAGGTTATACAGAATATGACTCTCAGATACTGAGTAAAGAGAGCTAAATTTTTTTTTTAATTGGTTCTTCCTTGACTTTCTTGTCTTGGTTTTCCTGGCTATTAATAGAAATTGGAGTAGAAATGGTAAAAGCCATTTCCATTCAGGAAGCCTGAATAGACAAAGTCAAAAGAGGCAGGAGAATACATTAAGAAATGAGTTTTGAGATAGTTATAGTTGTGAAAGATTCAGAGGACAGGAGAGTGCAAGGAGTCAAGGAAAGAAAAGCTTTGGCAGCGGCATGAAATCCTAACACAGCAGTTCTACAGTTTTACTATCATCATGGTAATATAAAACCTGCTCAGTTCATAGCTTGACAAAATCCTTCTGCTTTCACTGACCTGTTTCTCCATGCATAATTCCAGGCCCAGGGTCCACACCATCATTCTCCCCGTCTGATACCTCCAAGGGGGGGCTCTGCCTCTCTATGTCCTCCTCGTCAGAGCTGGGCTGAGGTGGAGAGAAGTACATCCGGGGCAAATAGGACACCTTTTGGAGAACAGAGTAGTAGAGGGAGAAGGCAGTGATACAGAGTAGGGCATCAAGATTAAAAAAGGAAATGTAATGAAGAGAGGCACAGAGAAAAGGGGGGAGAAAATGAGAAGTATTGGAAAATGTCGTGTAATACTGTGTGAGTTAGTTGTTGACATTTGTAATAAATGCCATCATATTAAGAAAAACTTTCAGATAACAGTCAACACTTACACATGTACAACAATGCACCTTTACAAGAGGGAAGAATGAATAACGTTGTGAATGTCAGACCTTTCTCATATCTTATATCCTATGCAAGCAACACTGCCTCTCTTCCCCCATATCTCCCCAAAGCTTGCTTTCTTCCTAATGAGTTTCTGATCCTGGTTATCTATCCCCAGGGTGAAACTGCTCTTCAGAACAACTTTTTTCCTAACACAGACCATCTGGAGGTAAATTCAAAGAGATGAACTGTTCTGCCCTATCATGGCTGGCTTTGGCTCTGTTGTCCTCTTCCTTTCTCAGACACAGCACCTCCTGGTGGCACTGACACCCTATGGGACTGCATCCAGATCTGGAGATGGGATTATACCAGTCCGTCAGCTTTCTCTCTTAAATTTCCCCCATGAGGAGAGGAGTAGCCTTAACTCTAAGATAAAGGATATATCATATCAGCCCATATTCTCTTTTCCCAAATGGCTCTCTGAAAATTCCCCGTTGTGGGGAATTTCTCATCTGCAAAGCTAGCAAGCCAGTTTTTGTGTTAAATTCTCTGCCCTTATATAGAGGTGTTGTTAGAAGCGGTGTGGAATATACCTTAGCTCTCCAAATTCTCAGTTGTGGTCTGGTTTGCTAGGAAACATGACCAGTTGCCACAAATTATTGCATCTTCTTATTTAATAATGTGAAACAGCTCAGTTTGAGGAGCAGGGAATAAGAACCCAGTCCCTACATTAAAAAAAACCCCAACCAACATCCCCCAAACCTAGCAGCATATCTTCTGTAGCTTTCATGAAATGAGATGATAGTCTTTGAAAGTGAGCTCCTTTTGTACTGCTGTTCTTCACCAGGAAAGGATGTTTTGAGCCTGATGCCCTCCCCAGGGGCCCTCAGACACTGAAGTGGGCAGTGGGTGTTCATGAGTCACACCACCCACCCTGTGTTGGGCTTGGCTGAGTGGTGCTTTTTGGATGAGTTTTGCACCACCTTAAAATGTGCCAATCAGGCTGTGCCAAGGGCTGGTGGGGCCCAGCAGCTGGCAGTTAATGAGTTGGCAGATTGGCTGCAGGAAGGGCAGCATTGGGCAAGAGTGCCTGTAAGCTTCCTGTCAGATCCCCAGGAGTGAAACTTAGCCTCACCACAAGCACCTTCAGCTTCTTACAGTTAAGAAAGCTGCAGCCTCAGGGCTAGGAAGGAAGGGAGACACTGTGCCATGGGGGAAGGGGAATCAGAAGGTGGGACAGTGTCCTACAGGGGAAGGAGATTGGTGCCCCTGTGGAGAAAAAGGCTGGGGAAACCTGGAGTGTTTTGGGAGGTCGTATGGGAGTAGGGAACTGCTTCTCTGGGGCTGCAGTGGGACAGTGGGAGGGGATGTGGTGTCTTCCAAGCAGAGGCCAGCCTGGGGTGTTGAGTAAGCTTTCCCCACGGTGTCCCCACTTTCCCTGACTGCTGTATCTTTGCTTAGACTTCCTCTGCACCTAAAACCCAGCAAGGGTCACACAGTTTTGGGACAGAGTCACAGAGGACCAGCCCATGTGCAATAAAGAGCCAGGTTACTAATACAGTTCTGGAGAGAGAAAACTTAAGGAACTACTAGCTACTTTCCATATTCTGATGTTTTCTCAGGGTCTGTGGCACCCACGTGTGATTTTTCTCTGTCTAAAGTTCTCACAGCGTTCCAACCTTCTCTTTCATTCTCCCTTCAGAATGAATATATTTTTCTTATTTTATTATTTCTGAGGCCCCTGTTGGCAGGCTAACAGAACTTTTCAAACAAATCTTGTTCATGAACAGGTTAAACTTCAAATTTGATTTCACAAAGTAATGTGATATCAACTGAAAATAAAAGAAGTATCTTTGCATATTCTTCCTTCATTGCAAACAGTAACTCTGATATTGCAGCACAAGCATGCTAGTTAAAAACTAGCAAATTTAGAGGAGGATTAAAACTTGCTTCCTGCTTCTGTTTCTTTGCCTGGGACTGTGACTGAGACCCACCAGATGCTGAACTTCAGAGCATGCCAAGTACTATTTGCATGAGCTATTCTAGGAATAAAAGTAAAGTAAAAAGCCAAAGATCCCCTGCTGGTAAGGAAAAGGAGGGTGGCAGTGAGTTCTACATACTAACGTCTGCAGCTTGGTAGGGTGTGGGGCAGGGAGATCACAGTGCTCTTTATCAAAAGTTGTAACAAAATTAGTTCCCTGCCTTTCATCCTGAAATGAAAGACCATAGCTGAGTGGTATGAACGGGGATAAGCAGAAGTGCCCTCTCTTGTTTTTTGGTAGTGCTTCCAAAGACATCCCTAAAGGGGCTCATTTTCATCCTTTACCCTTGGCCAGAGGTAATGGTTGGTCATTAGGTATTAGCAGTTGCAATGAGCAACTGAAACAACTTGAAGCTTCCCACAGACTGTTGTTCCATGATGCATTTTTTATATTTGTAACTTTCTGTTCCTAATTCTTTGTTTGTATCTACATCTTATATTCTATTCCTGATTTTTTGATGGCTTGCAGTTTCCTGTTGTCAGTGTTAACTTACTAATTCTATTTTTTCTCTTCTTTCTTTTTGATTAATACAGTATTAACATACAATTTCAGTTTGCTTTGAGCGGAGAAACCCAAAATGATAAGCCCATGCATGTGGTTTTTCTCACAAAGTTTCAGCAAGGGTACTTTATATGCAGCACTGTCATCAGCAAACACTCTTTTCTCCAACTTCAGTTCTACTCTCTCTTGTATTTAGGACTGTATTTATTTAATGTACATTGGGAAACTCTCTAGCACAAGATCTCCCACCTTTCTTACTGCTCCCAGGAATGACTTTGGGCATATTCTTGTAGGATCAAGTTTGATTTCCACACCTGCTGTGCTTAGTATCTTTGCAGTATGATGGAACATCTTATACTTACACCTTCAGTGAGAATTCACTGGTGCTTTGGTGACTACTGCACAGTGGAGTATCTTTTTTTTACTGGGAAATGCCTGGCTTAATGTAAAACCTGAGCAAAGACAAAACTGTGCTTTGGCTTGGGACTTATTTACTCCCAGATAGAAGCACAAGTAGGGTGTCCTCAGCCCATGGTAGAATTGCCAGTGACTTGTCTTTGTTAGCATTTCTCATACAAGTCATATAAAACTGTCAGGGTTCCTTGGAAATATTTAAAACTTTACTACTGCTTCAAAGCTCAGAATTACTTCTTAATAGTCATGGGTACCCTTGCTATGATGGCACAAAGCTTCTCAGGTCCAGTTCATCTGCAGAATTGCAGACCAGTTGATTTTCATTCCAAATGAAACAAAAATTTGAAATTCCAAACACCTCCATAAAAGGCAGTTCTCTTTTCAGACAGTGTGGGGAGCATGATTTCTCATTAAAAAATGTTCAAAATACATTTTTCCTGAGAATGAAGTGCTTTACATTCCCTAAGAACCTGAGTAACTCATTTCAGCAATCTCTTTCACTGAATACTATGCATTCCCTAATGTACTATTTTCTTCACCATTAATTATCATCTGAAATTCCGAGCAGGGGTTGGTCACCATACCTGGTGGTTGAGCCCGATGTGTGTGGTTGGGATTGCAGAATCCAAGACATGCATCTGCTCGATCTCCATGTGCCTGTAGAGCTGCTGCAGCTGGGGAGGCTGCACACTCTGCAGCTCTGTGAAATGGTTGTCTCCAAAGGTGTCAAATTCACCGTGCATGTGGTGTGGATGATACTCCCAATAATGATCTGAAGAAAGTAACAGTAGATTGTCTGTCATTGCAACATTCAAAACCATGGCATTTACCTGGCTTTCATTGATTCTTACTCCTGTCACTGCCATTTCTGCCTCTCCAAGCCACTCCTGTTGAGCTCTCTCTCTGCTGACAATCTGTATAGATCCCTGTAAAGTTTCTTTTCCTAATCTCATAAATTCCTTTAACAGGGAAGTATTACTTAGGCCACTTTAATAGGACAATACTCTCAGATAGTAAGATGAATTTCAGTGATACTTTAACACAAGATACAGAAGATGTTAATGCTGGCACCTTTCTCAAGAAGAGACCATAACAAGTTTCAAAACATTGTCATTCCTGAGACAACAAATTCTACTGATTTACATACTGTCATATTCTTTTTACACTCTTCCTCACGGCGTGGAAATGAGGAGGTGGAAAAAAATGTAAAGATTATTCTGCAGCTATCTTTAGTCTTTATTTTACTGTGCTAGCAAAGTTTCATAAATGCTGCAGAAAAGGCACTTTTCTAGATATTTGTGTTGGTTTTCACACATTTTTAAGTACCAATACTAGAGAATAAAAGGATAAACACGTGGAAATCTGATGTACACTGTATACAGGAAGGCTAAATTCTAATGCAGGCTCTTTATCTTTTTTATCTCTTTAGCACCTTTGAAAATTCTGTGATAATGTGGATTTTTTCCAAAAATATAAAGAAGTACTTAAATAACCACTATCGTGTTTCCTGATTCATTTATCTTTGAAATTAAATTCCATATCATTCTCAGTTTTAGATTTCTGGCTTTTTTAGTTCAACATACGCATTCAAGTTTTTAGAATGTCATATTTGGTGCTCAAAATTTTAAATTTTCTATGAGAAATGTGAAGTATTGCTAATTTTATTTCTCATATACAATAGCTGCATACATAATTTTGCACATATTTATGTGCAACCTGTTTTTAAAATCAGTGTCAACACTATGTCCTCTGCTCTGATTGAGCTTGGAACTAATCATCCAGGGTTCACCTTTTTGTGCATCATTTTATGCATGGCTGAAATTTCTTTATGATATTGTGTAAGAGTTCTAATTTATATCTTACTATTCCATGTTCTCTTCCCTTATCAAATTATTAAAAATCATTTCTGTCCTGCCCTTCACATGTTTTCAGGTTGCTGTCATTTACTCATACAATCTATTTCTAATTATCACTTAACCTAGCTTCAGCTCTCAGTCTTTCAGTGTAAATCAGTATATTCACCCCCCTATTCACACTTGTACACTTCTCCAAGCTCTGTCCCAGCTGTTGACATCCTTCCAATAACACAGTGGACAGAATTGAACATGTTCCTCTAAATGTAGTTAAATTTATAAAGGAACAATTGTCTTGTTCTGCAATATAATGTTATTGTGCACAATGTTGTCTGGATACTAATGTGCTATGAATATTTTTCTTAAATATCAAGTTAGTTCTTTTTCTCATCTCCTATCTCCTCATCCTTCCCCATTTATGTTTCAAACAGTTAAGTGAAATCACATTGAGGATTTGAAATCCAAGGGAGTGACTTTGAATGTGGCTTCCTTTAAGGTAAACTCAGTGATATGTTTATACCAAGCACAGTTGCAGCTGAGAAGCTGTAAGCTCTTTCAGCTGCCTTTGTGCTCAGGCCTGTAGAAATTTATTTGGAAGCTCTATCACACCATTTATGACACCAACACTTTTTTGTCCTTTCTGCTTTTCTGATTCATGAATAAACCTTGTCACTGTGTGTGAAAGGGGTGGAAATGTACTTATGAAAGTATCCAGGGAGCTGCTGCATTACTTTGTCATTTCTTTGCTTTGTTGTATGGCTCTTTCTATGGGCTAGGTATGGATTTTATAGCCCTAAGATAATTATAATGCACAGTAAGTACTTCTTCATGTTGCAGTTCAAGAGAAAATTTTCAGTGTCTAGGGCAAAAAAGTGGGGTCTATGGGTGCAAAGGACCCAGGTGTTTTTACATCCACATCTACTTCAACCCAGGAAACAGCAGAGTGTGTGAGTTGAAACCCATAATTTACCTAAAGTTGTGTACTGGTAGGAAGCTTTGAGCACTTTGTGTGAAACCTTTTCATTTAGTTGAAAGACTGAGCCACACTAACTCATGTTTTCTCTGGGTTAAATTGCTGCAGATTTCTCTAAGTAGAGCCAACCATTGAGTTCCAATATACCATGGACAGCCCTGCATATTAAATTGTTGAGAATACATCACAGGGATATTCTAAAGTCTTATTCCTTAGAGTGACCTGGTTCTGCTTGCTGTGTGGAAAATGCTCTGTCAGAGAGCAATGTATATTTGGAAAGATCCCTTGTCATTGATAATTTACAACAGCAAATGGGATCAATGCATAACTGGTAGGATGACAAAGCCCAGGAAAAAGTCTCTGAGGCTGTCAATGGCAGGTCTTCAGCTGTGGAATGTCTTACTAGCAGCAAATATAGTGGCCAAGAGAGAACAAAGAACATTTCCAACATGCATAGCCATGAGTATCTGTGCATCCTCTAGGTGGTCAACTTTTGATTATTTTTAAATGTTTTTTTATCAGCAGTAACATTTTTATATTTCGAGATACCTCTTAATTTTTTTAGCCTATGCCAAGGTTACTGTTGCTCCAGAATTCTTCTAGCTTTTCCCTTGGCAGATTAATTAACCTATGGAATATTATTTATGCATATTCATGATAATAACTAATTAGTAATTATCATATTAATTACTGAATTCCTTTTTGATGGAATTAGATGCTGCTGTAAAAATAAAATAATAATACTATTAGTGCAGCATATAGGATTTAAAGTAATGACATAATAGTATTACACTACAAAAAAAGTCTATGTCAGAAATTACTCCACCACAAACTTAGGTCCAAATATTCAAGTTGTGATAGGGAGCAAAGTCCTTATTCTTTCTAAAATATCTATAATTTCTCAGTAATGCTTAGGAAAAATAATATTGGTTTAGTAACATTAGAAGAGAAGTTACAAATCTGCAGTTAACCATCCCGGCTAAGTTATTGCACGTGAAAATAAAAAGAGAAAAATTTAAATATCTGTGTCTGCAGATATTTGAGTTACCAGAAACTCTTTACTTCTATGCTCTTTGTTAGTGTTATGTCAGTTGCACATAGCAATTTTATTCTTTTCTCTAAAACATGAGGGTGGAAGGAAGAAAAAAGGAGATAAAAATTCTAGAAATGGAAAGTGCCTGTTCTTTGGGTAAAGGAAAATGCCATTAAAAGCCAAACTATATCTACAAATGGAGTCATTATGAGAAATTTCATGTGAAGTGAAAGAGGATGTGAAAAAAATTCTCTCTTACAGAGACATGGAGCTCATGTTTGTTTTGGTCTTGTATGTAGTGAAAGGTTAGAGGAAGGACAATCATGAATTTTGAACTCCTTCCCATGACAGAGAGGATGTTAGCCTGTTGGGAAGCAATAGCTGACCTAAAGGCATTGTGTTAATATCCATCATGAAGGCAGATTCTCACTCCACAAGTGAGAAAACCTGACTGAACTTTTTAATGCACCTTTTCATCACTGTAAATTGCTTTGCTCCTGTTTCAATAGATGAATGATGGTAGAACCAGCAGTCAGAATATGAAACAGGCTCAAGGAAGGTATTCATAATAAATGTGGAGCAACGGGCTAAGTCTGCATTATGCAGTGCAAAAGGGTGCAGAAATTCATGAGCCAGCTATGGAACAGGAAACGTGACAGCTCTGTCAGCACGGCGCTCTGGGGACACAGCTGTGCCACGGCTGTGCTGGCAGCTCTGCCCAAGGTCTCTGGGTGCTTCTGCTCTGGGCTGGGCTGATTCTCCAACTCATGGTGAGCTAGGAGAGGGCTTCTGTCACTGCATAGCCTACAAGTTCCCACTGTGTTTTGCACGTCTGAAAAAACAGGTCAAGGAAAAAACCCATAGAGGAAATAAAAATATTGAAGGACACGGGAAACTCAATGTCTTGATCAGACACTACAGAATCACTCTTGAGAAGAGTGTTGTGGTCCTGGGCAGAGCATCAGTCTTATCTAAAACAATGTTAGACTCTCATCAGCTCTCACTTCACAAACTTCATTCCTTTAATTATGCCAGATGTTCAAAAGCCTATGGGTCAGGCCCCATCAAATCATGTGAATAGCTTTGAAGGGAGATTTTTTTAATGAAGTTTGGAATTCTTTCTCTTTTTCATATAGCATTTAGGGCTAAGATTCACATGTTTGGACTTTCCTCCACTTATATGTGGGCTAATAAAATCAAATCTGAGATTCCTAAATGGTCATGTTACTCCAGGATGTGGGACAAAAAAAAAAAATCACAGATCATGAAATCTAGTAAGTTCCATGAGGCTAGCAATGAAGGGAACAAGGGTCAGCACTCAGCTTCATATAAAAAGTGATTTTTACTAAACCTATAAAATTTGGTAATATTATAGAGACTAAGCTGCAGTGAAATTTTGCAATTACTAAGATTGCATTGGTGTTACAAAATATGCTGTGTTACGCTTACAGACTTACAAGCTTAGGGTAGGTGATGGACTAATACATGATCACTCAAAAAACAGCTTCTGTCCTCCATGACTGTGTCTCTGTTTATTACAGTATTTAAAACATAGTTACTCTGCAGTACAGAAAATAATCACACACAATGCTTGTGGTGATGAACATATCATGTTGTGGTTTTGCCTGTTAATTTCAGTGTTCACTTATGGAAATGATTTCCTACATGTTACTCACTATTGGCACAGATCTACAGATTTTTTGGTGGACTTTACTACCTATTTGTGTACATATGGAGTAAGGGTTTCCTTCAATACTATATTTGAGGAAAAGGGACAGTAATGCATGTAACACAAATCTACAGATTAAGACATTGCCATGTCCCTTTCATAAAATTAATTTTCTAGCAGGGAGAGAAAGGTAGCCTGACACCTCAGGAAATTTTCCTAATTCTTTAACAGTCTTTGTCAGCAAAATCAGAAGTATTAGTCTGTCTATGGCATCTATTTGCATTAACTGCTAGTATCAAGGTGCATAGTGCTACTGAGTAATCCTGCAAAAGTATTTTTATTTATTGTCAGTGATCTCACTGTACTCCAAGTTGAATGTCTCTCTCACAATTCTGTTCTTATTTCTTGTTTTTATCCTCCTATCTAACCAGGTTCTTGTCTCTTTCACTGCTGACATTGCAGCACCTTTTTATTCCTTTCTCCCTCAATTTTTCAATCATTGTGCCTTTATCCACTTTGTTCTGAACACTTAGTACATATTTCTAAATGTACTTTGTGGCAACCTTTTCCTGCTCTTCTTCATGGCTCCTCTCAAGACTCTATAGTTCTGACACATAAACAAAATGAAAGCCAAAGCTGGGTTTTTCAATGCTTATTGGAAAGAAGGAAACTACAATGATTTGTGGGTTTTAGTCTATATCTGTATTTTTTGGTTGTTCATTGCTCTTTTGGACTGTGAACAATTCAGGACAGCACAGAGCACCGATATTTAAACACAGCCAACTACATTACAGGTGCTTGCATAAATGAAAATTTGATTGAAATGTGCAGGCTGGGTTTAGGTTGCCTCTTCCATAAGCATTTACTGTAGGAGTTAAAAATATGTTTTTGCGTTCTTTAGGACAAGTGTAGCACAACTTCAGACAAATTTCTGTTTAAAGTTCTGTTTATGTACTGCTAAGGCTATAACCTATAAAGGTCACTATCCAGTTTTTGTTGTCTTCATTATGAGGAGTAAAATCATGCAAGTGATCTGAGAAATATAGCTTAGGAATAGCTTTTCAATAGAAAAACAGGCAGTAAACCAGATGGGGTGATAAAATTATGAAAGATAAAGGGATGTTTTTGCTTGAGGTAGCCTAGACTTAATGACAGAAAAGTTATTTCCCAGTTCTTTTTCCTACATGGCATATTTTATATTTATTGTTTAATTGTCTCAATTGCCTTTTGAGATAATCAATGTTATCCTGTTTTATGAGTGTGCAAACAGGTAGGGGGTATAATGTAAAAACCCTGAATTTCCATGTGGAATTTGCTGGGTTTGATTAATGAGACTTGACAGATGCCATGAGATAACTTATAAAAACTGAATTAATTCTTTGTCTTCAGTTGTTAAGAATATCATAGGTGTTTCCTGAATGAAATGTAGAGAACAAATTTAGGTAGGAATCTCTTTCAGCTGAACACTCAGAGTGCTCTTACTCAGTAACTCATTGCTCTTTAAGATAGCTTCTGTTGCTACAGATAAAACAGTGCTGTGCTATGATGAGTTCATGTCTTAAATTTTAACAGCAATGGGCCTAGTTGCTGTATCAGTGGGAATCTTTCAGGGAAACTCCAGGATCTGCAGGGACTGCCACCAGTAATACAGCAGAACGGTGCTTTTCTTTCCTGAGTCAATATTGACTCTGGTATTTCCAGGGTGGTGCTGCTGGACCATTGTATTGCATGGCAGACAAAATTCACAAAATAAGACTCTTGCCTCTGCATTGATTTAGAGCCCAGACAACATTAAAATATAGACACCAAAGCTTTGAAATCACATACATAAATTGAAGTGATAAATAATCATATAGCATTTTTACATTGAGTTATGTTTACTTACAAACAGGTACAAGGAAGTTTTACATAGATTTGGAGAGAGGAAGTACTTGGGTGTACTGGAGGAAGAGTGAAAGTTAAAGTTAGGCGTGGCAGCATGCAAAAGAGATCAAAAGAAAGAAAAATATATGGAGCTGAAAAAGGCTAAATACCAAAGAAACCTAATTGAAACAGAAGCACAAATAAATTATCTACGACCTAAGTGAAATGAGAATTGGACATGGGAACACAAGAAGAGGAATACAGTGTTACAAATCCATGTTCTCAAAAAGTTGAGAAGCAAGCTGATTGCTTTTGATATGCAGAAAAAATAAAACCACAGTAAAGATAATGAAGGATAGAGATCATGAGATCCCACTTTCCTGGAAACTCCTTGCATCATAGAGTGCTTTTTAAAATGCTCTTTCAGAGAAATCATGTTGCAGTTGCTTAGTTGGAACAAAGAATATAATAATATTATATTATTAATAAAATATTTTTTGTTCCTGATTGAAAAATGTGTTCTTATACATTATAGGTCACAGCAATAGATTTGTTATTTTCTTGTATGTCCTAAATCCATTTCCTGTGGTGACTTTATGCTCCAAGGAGATATTTTTTGACTTACCACCATGACTCTCTCCATCACTGTTGAGATACTGGTAATAGTCATGGGGCTGTCGGTAGAGGTCTGACTCATAGGGTACCATATCTTCAGAGGGCTGTAAAAAGAAGAGGAATTTTTAGAACAGTAAGTTTACACAAATCCTTTCCAAATTATTCATATAGTTAGTGTAGGGCTGATGCCAACCCATTTTATATTGTTTAGGGAAAGAAAGGGGAGACTTCAAGTTATTATTGAATCAGCAGAAATAAAATGTGTGATGCCAAACACTGGTTTTGGGAAAAAAAAAAAAGAGAGTAATTCCAGTAGAAAAGAAAAGACATCCAGCCTGTGTAGCAGAACTTGTCCAATTGTAATACAGAAATCCCTTGTATCACACACTCCAGCCTTCTGAGGATACTGCTTTGGAGCTGTTGTAGATATTAGGCACAAGTAAAGGTGAAATATTTTCTTTGGTAGTAACAGACATTTTATTTTATTGTTGATGATGATGATTATTATTATTCCTGCACGCAAGGAGAAAGCAGAAACTTGTCATGCCTAAACATAGTCTGATTGTTTCTACAGGGTCTGACTAAATGGGGGCAGTCTGTCAGAGGGTAGTGACACTGACAGAGGGCATAAACACGTTTTTTTTCTCAGTTACTGTCCAAGGTGGTCTCTAAACGTTTGCTGGTTCAAATCAAATGTGCAGGGCTTTTAGATACACATAGTAAAGACTTAAAAAGTCCAAATGTGGGGCAAACAGTGAGTTGTGACCTGCTGGATGTTTAGCTGTAAAATTGAAGTTCTCTCTATCTTCTTAAAGCAGGTGACATAGGGTAACTTGCCCACTTCTCTTCCTCCTCAGGCCCAGTATTCCAAGGTGAATACTGATTAAGATCTTACGTTGTTGCAATAAAGGTTGTTTATTATTAGTTGTGCACAATTTTGTTGCTTCATTTAATGTTCCTTCTTATTTCTTTCCAGAAGGAAGAGTTAGAGAAGACAGTGTCTCTCACAGGGTTTTGTTAAACCTTAGTCCAGTTGAGTTTGTTACAGTATTTCTTTCCAAGCCACACAAATTCTTGTGCTGTCAACGGCAAACGAGGACTCAATCACCTTCTTGCCTTTTTTTTGGAAAGGAAATTATTTCTAGTATTTCTAGGTGTTAATAGAAAAAAATTTAATTCTATTAATGACTCCATCATAACTAACTTTGAAGGACAAATATTTAAAATAACATGACAACTTAAATGATGGGCGTGTTTCTAGTGCTTTCATTTCATATACCTATCTGTGTGTCCCAAATCCTTTCTCTCCCTCCATGAACCTGTCATATTTTTGGAACATCTGCATTTTTAAAGTTTATGCCATGGTGACAGCATGACAGAAGTACAGGAGAGCTTCTCTTTTTCTTACTCCTCTAGACTGCTTGAGACATGGAACCTAAGGTAGCAGCTGCCACTAAAACCCAGATGGAGATGGTAGATAAGCAGCTAGCTAAAGAAAAGACCTTTTTTTCTGGTTTCTTTAATTCTTCTGGTTAACTTCTTCGGTTCATTCTGTTAGAATTTGGGGGTTTAAAGATTGTCCCTTTCTGAGGATTAAGATATTAGAACATATACCAAAAAAACCCCAACAAAATGCTTTCAGAAATTACTTTGGAACTTGGTAAATCCTTAGTAAGAGCCATGTGTTGTATTAGTGTATCATTAAAATGCACTGGCTGAGATTGTCTAAAACTTCATGACTTTTAGCACATACACTTATTGGGAGTCAGATCCATGGAATATTTAAAGCCTCAGGAGAAAATCCATCACCTGGCTACAAGCTCCAAATATAACTGGTGGTGGTAGATAATTCCTTTGGGGAAATCTTGGGAAGATGATAACCCACAATAAAGGCTATCTGAGGGAAAGACTAAGGAAAAGGGACAAGTCATCATTTAATTGCATCCACAGCAGGAATACCAGTGGCAGGACTCGTCTCTGGTCTCCAGAGCTGTACTGTAGGTATAGTCTCGCTTTCCAAATCTATATGATTAACAAAGAATTGCCCTTTATTCACACAGAGATACAACTGG
>VZTT01028671.1:3261-25285 GCA_013400855.1 Buphagus erythrorhynchus | reverse complement strand
TTATATTTATATTTAGATTTAGATTTAGATTTAGATTTAGATTTAGATTCAGATTAGATTTAGATTATTTTATGGGGGGGGTTAATTTTTATTTATTTATAAACACTGATCATTCTGTGTAATTTCACTCTAATCCACCCCAAGGGAGCTATCAACAAGAACCCCAGTTAGCCTTGCCTTCAGGGCTGGTTGCAATACCCTCTTAGAGCAGTCAGCTACCAGAACCTGCTATGAGACCACATCAAGTTCATTAAGCAGCTGAGGGATGATTGTGCTGAAATGCACACTGGAATTTTAAATAGCATACAAATCCAACGACGAAGAGTTAACTGTTATTACGTCATGCTTGGCTTTGAGAAACTGGAGGAGGAGCAAGGGAACAAGTATTACCCAAGGAGTCAGATAAATCCCATGGTATAGCAAGTCACAATTTGATTTGTTATTGTGAGTGAGAGACAATCAGAAAACTGAGGTTTTATTTTAAAATATTATGGAATTAATCATATTATGACTTCCAAGGGAGTTCCTTTTTTAATAAGATGAGGTTCAGAACATTTCAGAGCAACTGCTCTTCAATAATTGCTAAGTACTTAACCCGTCATAACACAAAACACTGTCTCAGGCCTTTTTATCTATTATTAGTGCACAGATGAAAAAATAATTAAGATTCTGAAAAGTATTGAATTTCTGGTGATGCAATAACATATTAGCACATCCAAAATTAATGGATAGTCTGTAAGCACAATTTATATATGTGAAATATAAATTTAAGGTTCAAAACCTTAAGAAATTAAGAACTCATGTCTTAATTGAGAAAAAATAATACTTCCTCCTACCCTCCCAGTGCACTAAGTGAAATAAATTGGAACACTCCCACATATTTTTTTGCAGAAATTGATTCTTATGTCTAGTGTCAAAATATAAGCCAAAACCTGAAAATTTTGCTCGAACTGAACAAGGAAGAAAACCTTCATTTTATGAGATTTGAAATATAACATTTTTAGTAACTTTTAGCATAAGCAAAGGTTTGGGAAACTTATAGATTTTGCATATTTCTTGATTAAAGTGTTGCTAGAGACAAATAATTCTAATTATTTTGTTGCCTTCTTGGTTGAAAACCTAGGCATAAAAATATATATATCTGCAAACAGGTCACTGTATTAAAAACAAACAGAAAAAAACCAAACAAATAAAAAAATGCAACAAAAATAACACACAAAAAAAAATCTACAAACCCCACATGGAAAAGGAGCAACTGGAGAATCTAAAATCTATCTATATTTCGTTATAGTGAACTTTGCATATTGCCTGGGCAGTAGACAGTGTGGATTTAAAACTCCTTGGACAAAGACAAGGAAATTAATAATGTAATGCAACCATTGGTTTGTGCTCTGACATTTTAAGTTCTGAGGAAGCACAGGACCACTGCTACAATCTCTAGCTTAATGAAAAACATGAAGTTCACATCCTCATTTTCATAATTTCCCCTTCACTGCTGACAGATGAAATTAAATAAAAATGTTGTGCATTGGGCCAGATTAAGATCTTGTTTGAAAGAAGTGTGAGCAAAAGCATTAAAATAGTTTTGTGCTGTTCAACAATTAAAACATTATTTGTTCATCACTAACTGTGGCATAAAGCAGGATCACAGTTAATTGTGTCCCAGCTGTGGTTAACACTAAAACAGAGAAAGATTTACAGGGAGAATTCATAAAAATCTGGAACTTGAACAGAAAGGAAAATACAGTAAAATACAAATGTGATTTCACATATTTCTCAAATCACAGATGCTGTTTGTATCAGGTGAGCTTTCTGTTGTAAAGGTTCATTTTGCAGTTTCACAGCTCAGCAAAATGAGGGACTAAGGCAGACTGAGTGTCACTGGTAAATTGAACTTTTAGTAAAGGATAAACTCAGAATCTGTGTTTCTGTTCCTGACTTGCAGGTCGAAAAGCAAATATTACAAGGCAAAACTGGGTCCTTGCCACAGACATTTAGCAGAAGGCTGGGTTAGGGTCTGTGCATCTGGCAAAAGCCCCTCCTTGCCATCAGCAGGCGAAGTGGCTCAGAGCAGGGTGACACAGAGCAGGGTGACACGTTGTGGCAGATGAAGCTGGCAGTGGTCCTTTAAGCAACTAAAACCCCTCATCCATGGCACACGTGCACTGCCAGGGGCTGGAATTCTTCTGCTGGCAGTGCCACACTTGCCCATCCCTGCATGTCCAGGGCTTGATGCTGCTCCACTGCTGCACTCTGGCCAAGCTCCTTCTGGCCAGCAAGCCACTGGGGCCATGGCAATCCTGACCTGCAGTGCAGGTGAAAGAGTTTGTTGCCATCAGAACAGAAGGGGCATTGTTTCTGGCTTAATGCAAAAAAGCAATAAAGCAATGGAAAATATAGTCTAAATGAAGTTTGCTTAGAACCTTAATTGGCTGAGGGAAACAAAAAAAATCCTTCTCAGCTGCTGCCACTGGGGATTTTTTATTCATAATCCCAATTCACAATTTGCTGTTCAAAATATGTCATAATTCTCTAAAGTTCTTTTTCTTAAAATAGGGAGACACATTTTAAGTATCCGATAGAATTTCTGGGAAAGAAAAGAAATGCAATAGAGTAATTACTAGTTATTAATTCTGCAACAGATTAGTATATCAGAAAAAAATGTAGCATCTTGGTTTGTTATAGTAATATCCAGTTCATAATAGGATGAAATCACAGAAGAAATTGTAATATTAAGTAAAAACTGAGCTCAGGATGACACATGCTCGCTTCTCTAATCTGATGTGTGAACCAAAGGCAAAAAAAGATGAATTCTCTAATAAGACAGACTAAGAAAGAAATATTAAGTTATCTAAATGGGAGCTGGAACAGGATTCTGAATTTTTGTTTAATTTTTGAGTTTAGAGATTTTTCCTCTGAAAGCAAATGAGTGTTTCTGTGGCTTATATCTAATTTAAATTCTAAGTTTTCTGAACTTCCTGTGCTGAAAAGAATTGAATATTGCAGGCACTTAATTCACATGGTGTTAAGCCAAGCCAAAGCCATGAAAACGCCATGGTGCCATTTAGTGAAAATTTATCTTTCACTGGGAATAGTTGAATTACAACTGAAATGAGATTGGAAATAATCTTTTCTTCTATAAACCTTGCACATGGAAGACAGTACATCTGTTTAATATCTTGCCACTTCTATCATTCTGTGCTGTACCTGAAACTGTTCTGGCAGTAGTCACATGGGGCTTCTCTTCTATTTCTTTTGTTAAGTTACCTCAATTATTATGAATGTCACCTATTTATTCCTATGACTATTTTTCCAACACAGAGGTGTATGTATCATGCTTAGTCTATCCCATGCTTGAATATATTAAAGTGCAAGAGAAATTAAATTCTAGTTAATTTGAGACTAAGAGGGAGAAGCTATTTTCCTTTAGCAAACCATTCTATCCACTGTTCCTAAACATTCTCAGATTGTGATGGCTATCATTATTTTAGTAAAAATGCAGGAGCTAATTTGAGGGAATTAAAAAAATTCCATGAAAAGAAATCTGTGAAAAGGATTGGTTGGGGGATTTTTCCTCAAATTTGCAAACAATAAATGCACTCTTATATTTTATTTCAGAACATAATTATCTGTTAATTAGTATTGCATATAAATTATTACTGTGATCATACTTTCCTGATATTGTAAATAAATAAAAAATCTTTAGACGACTAATTATTTTCTCATTTCCATTGGGCAATCAGCAATGTCAACATACAAATTAGTGAATATGAATGACTGCATCTGCTGCACCTCAAGGGGGAACACTCCACTATTCTTAAGTGAGCATTTATTTTGTTCCAATTTTCACTGTCTTCTTTGTTTGATCCTCTTTCTCTAAGATGTCTTTAGTGAAAGAAACATATCCAAGTTCCTAAGGGTTTATCAAAAGACCAGATGCAGTTATTTTCAGAGACTTCAGTGTTCCCTGCACAGAACTTAAAGTATGGGCCAGTGTCAACAACAATTTCTTTACTGTTGGGTACTAGAAATGCATGTGAAGCAAAACAACTGAATTGTGAATTGGAGCAATTTCATCATCTCTCCATATGGAGTACTATTCTATTTTTATTAAAAAAACACCCTAGAACCAGAGAAATAAATTATGCCAGCTCTGAATACAAATTATTAGGTCAGTTAATTTTAAAAAGAAACATCAAGAAAAATGTCATTTTAGAAGAAGGACAGCGTGTAGAAATATAAGTAATATATTTTTTATCAAATATATAATTTAGTACAATATTTCCCCCCCACTGTTAGTCAAACATATTTTCCTTGTAATAAATGAAAGTAATGAGTTTTTGAACATAGCTTTGTTTTAAATGTATTTTTAAGACAACACAACTTTTTGATTCAATTGTTCTGCTTATTATCATTTGTAGGTCAGTGTAGGCACCTGGCTGGATCCATTGGTATAACCCCAGAGTGCCTCATCCACCTCTAGCACTGCAACTCCTGGCTGTACTGCAGGAGCCTGTGTTCAGGTGCATATAGGAAAGCCACACTTAACAGCAGTAGAATGGATATTAAAAAGGCATGATGCTCTCAGGTAGCTTTAAAAAAAAAATATTAATTTTAAATTTCATTTTAACTACTGCGAGTATCTTGTCTTTTCAAGATGCAAAACTTTTTTTTTTCTGGGTCTAGACTGCTGTTACAGAACACACATAGTGTGTGCACACACAAGAAATGTGCACAGACAAGAATTGTACACACACTTACATATTTACAAACATCCCAAGTAATTGTGATTGATATTTGCATGAAAACTTGAAAGAATTGCCAAGCTATTAACCCCTTTAACTGCAAAAAAGAGCCAAATTTATATTAGCTAATTAATTTTCATATACCTTAAATTTCCATGAAATTTCAGCTAATGAAATAGTAAAGAGATCCAGTTTCTCTCTCTCTCTTCTGCTTTTCTTTCTTTATTTTGTTNTTTTTTTTGTTTGTTTTTTTTTTGGGCAGGCAGGGTGGGGGGTTGTTTGCTTTCCTTTAATTTCACCTATTTTTTTAATGTCAGATGCAAAGGCCATTTATTTGACTTCATATGGCATGAGGTTAAACACATATTTGCTTCAAGAACCGGTATTGTTGTCCCATGTGGGCGTTGATACCCAGGAGAAAAGCTACAAACAATAACATTTTCATGTATGTTACTCAGGTCTCCAAAAAGTCTCACAGGTTTTAAACTGTTTTTTAAACACAGTTGTTACTACACCTTTCATCTGACAAGAAGAAAGCTCCATGTTCTGTTGTGGCTGGCCCATCCCTGAAAGTGTTCAAGGCCAGGCTGGACGGGCAATGAAAAACCTGTTTTAGTGGAAGGTGTCCCTGCCCATTGCAGTGGGGTTGGAAGTACATGATTTCTAAATTCTCTCCCAACCCAAACCATTTTCTGCTTCTAGGAACTCCAGTGCCCTCGGCAAGGAGAGCAGCCTCTGCAGAACTCTGCCAGGGCAGAATTACACAATATAAAAACCTGCATGATAAAATAGAGAAATACTAGACCAGTATTTTAAGTAAATTAAGAACCCTTGCTGCAGTAGCAAACAGATCCCTACTTCTGCTCCTTTTACAGAAAAGCTACCAAGAGAACCTAGATCTCAATTCCATGTGTCTTCCTACAGGGAAGAGTATATTCAAGCAGTAAAAATGCATCCACAAAGCTGGCGTGAGGAATATCTAACAGCTCTCACTGAAAGTGAAACAACAGTTATAAATTCCACTGGACACGTTAAATCCATGTTTTCCACTTTATCATATCTGGTTTGGCATTGTGGGATCATTCTTTGTTGCTCTTGATTTACATATGCAAAAAATGAGAAATGTGTCTGAACTACTTTGCACATTATTAATTTATTCCAGTGGTGTATAGTGCTACACTTACGGAGAAACAAAAATGCCTAATTCTAGATTTCCCAAGGTATGATGACAATCCAAACGAACTAATACAATTATTGAGCTATGCCATGCAACCCAAATACTTTCCTGAGGCTAATACTAAAAGCTGAAAAATTTCTTAGCAAGATTGACCAGAGTAATTTTAAATTTCCTAATTAGGTGAAGTAGTTGGCATATTTTAGTAGTTACATTTCAGCTGTGACTATTTTGGAGCAAAACCCCACTGAACTTTGTGATTACTGCAATTCACTTCCCTCTTTGTTATTACTGCAATTCACTTCCCTCTTATTCTGTTTTCAGAATGAAATTTCTAATCACTGTTTTGTTTATTTAGTCATCTTCTTTGATGACACTATTGCAGCTACAACCAGCTAGTCAGGTGTAGGCTATTTCTGTCCTTTTGATGATGTTTTCAGACATTCTATTCAACATATCTATGTAAACCAACTGCTCCTGTCAAGCTGTTATGACAGGAGTAGCTGGCTACCTCAGGAACAGCATGTACAAATTAGATCTACTAATTGCATTCGTATTAGAAAAAGCTATTGAGGCACTCTTTGTCAAGCAGCATTTTTCAGGAAATGCAAAATATTTCTTGGTACTAATGCCATCAGATAAGACAACAGGTAAACAAAGAGGCTTCAGTGGATCCAGTAACAAAGTATCTGAATGTGCTTCAGAAAAACGCATAATTCACCATTGTCCACAATATGAGATAAACTCAATTGTTATTTTTTTTTAATCAGAATGCAACTAGTCACAAAAAATGTAAAACGCAGTTACAATACAGAATACTTGGACATAAGTTTTAAAACTTGTCAAAATGGGTTAAAATCATCTTATTTAGCATTGTTGATGAATGTTTTGTAAAAACAAAACAATTGTTAATAAAACACTTTAAAGTTAAACAACCTTAAAAAATTATACAACATCAGTGAAATGGATACAGTGTCACCTTGTTAAAGCTTTCAGGTTCTCAAATGACATAAAGCTAGTTCAATTACTTCCAGAGCTGGTCAGTTTGCTTGAAGATCAGGAACCAGGCTAGATAGCATTTCTCAGGCCACACTTATCATAATGGATTTACAACTACAGAAAAGTCAAAGAAAAAAGCATCGACACTGACATACTAAGGTTCCCTGTTGAAATGACTCTCTAGGAAAATACCTGATAACAACAGTCCTTATTTAAGACATTGTATTCAGTGAAATTTTCCTGTCATGTTTACCTTCTCTATCTTTTTTTTCTGTAATCTTGAAAGATTTGATAAAACTTTCAAAACCCCATATCATTTACTACAGTAAATTTTTTCTCCAGAATGTATCTAATCTCTTTTTGGAATAAATAATTTATAAATGATCCTATTTTTCACTAATTAAGTAGAACACACTTTGAAACAGCTTTCAAAAAGACAAGCATTATTATGTTTCTTGTATTTGATTATATCTTCCAGTTTTTGAAATTTGTTTCCAAGAATCTTTCACACACTTTGGAAACATGTTTAGCTTTGCCCTTTGATACCCTTCATAATATTTCTTTGTAATTTCCTCTTTTCTGTATTTTATTCTGTATTTGTTTTTGAACAAATTGAACAAATATTCTATTTGTTCTTATATATATTTCTGTATTTTATTTTATAGAGTTCTTCATCATCCCTTACTATTTCCCAGAGAGTGTTATTTACTTCACCTATTTTGTTTTTTTCATTGAGCATTGTCTTTCCTCAGGGAACAACATATTTAATTATGGATATGTACTCCAATATGTAAACCCAAAAACATACTCCACACCCATTTACTTGCCATGATATTTCAGTTACTTTATGAGTATATCTCTCGTGAAAACTGGCCATATTTCACAGTGAATATTTCTGACACAAACAACATATTTGTTTTTATTGAGCCACATGGCTCTTAATTCTGAAATTAAGGGTGTTTGGAGCAGAGGGTCATGTAGGCTGGTTTTTGCACCTATCTGAATCTGGTTGTATTTGATGCAAGATGAAGAATTCAACAGAGGGCAAGTAAAATCTCCAGAACCAACAGCAGCTGCTGAAAGCTCAAAGTTACAATTCATCATCCAATTGACATCATACAACTAAAATCTTCCCTTTATTTTTTATTTCTTCCTAGCTATTCTTTCCAAATGCATAAGGATTTTCTTCACAGCCTTTTCTCTTTCCTCTGAAATGGAGAGGTGTTTTTTAGGAGTACTGTTGTCCTGCCTATTAGACAAATGGGACTGAGAACTAATACTGTAAATAAAGGATCATCAAGGAAAATTTCATTCATACAATTTGAAAACAGGCTAAAAGCACTAGGATTAGACTGGTAGTTTCTCTCACACTGACCAGATTAAACATTTCTTGATGACTTATTCTTCTTTAAATTGCATCCATAGCCGTAGTAAAACAACACAAGACTCACATTCTGGAGTATCACTTTCATTATCAAGAGTAATTATGAAGAAACATGTTTTTAACACATTTTGGTTCATCCTAATTATAGAAAGGTTTATAACACT
Source organism: Buphagus erythrorhynchus (assembly GCA_013400855.1). NCBI lineage: Eukaryota > Metazoa > Chordata > Aves > Passeriformes > Sturnidae > Buphagus > Buphagus erythrorhynchus. Next base: position 16,819 of record VZTT01028671.1, on the reverse strand, counting down.
TGTTGTGATAAATTTAATTCATCGTAAGTGACAAATATTAATCATTATCATAATAAGGAATTATAAATCAGACAGCAGATTTTCTCTGTAGTGTATTTTATGATCCTTAGTCATATCTTTATACCTTCTAATTTTCTTAGGGAAAAATATAGATATCTATTATAAGGTGCAATCACAAGTAATTATGGAAATAATACTAGAATAAAGGAGCTGATCTAAAACATGATGACTATCATAGCCTTATTTTATTTATAAAATATTCCTAATTTTAACTAATATTAAACATCCTCATATTCTCCTGAATATATTAAAACTATTGTTTATGGGTATATGAGGTTCCTGGGGTTTTATTCACTTATAAGCATTTATGCTTGCTTTTTATTTCATTTTAAAACTATCTAAAGTCATCATTTCAATGAGTTTACTTAATTAGGACACACATCCAAGCTTTTCCTTCACTGTAACCTAGTTCTGCAGTCTCACTACAGGTACATTTTAGATTATAGTCAACTGAATGAAAACATCTGCTAAAACAACATTAATAATTAACATAATTTATTTCAAAATTGGACTGTTATAGGCGGGACTGGACTATGCCTAATCTCTGTAAAACTATAAATTTGGAAAAATCTGAGATATGATTTTGAACTTACATTTTTATCCTTACAATGGATTGAACTCCGAGATTGAACTCCTGAGCCTGAACAACTTGACCCGATTCCTCAAAAATACAGTCTAATAATTTTACTCTTTAAAGTATACTAAATATCCTATTGTGGGGGACATTATTACCAGAGGAAAATTGCGGATGATCAGAGTGCTACAATGGAAAGGACAAGTGAAACCATTGAGCTACTTGTTCAGTGTATGGTTAGTGTAGTACCTAACAGCCCTGTTTTGGAAATTTGACAATATATGAAAATTTGTTCTTAATTATATTCAGAGATATGTGGACTATTATGCATATGAAAATCTTCAGGCAAAGGAAGTGTTCTCAAACATAAACAAATCCAAATACATTAAAATCTATTTCTTTTAAATTGCTTAAGGAGTGATGTTTTGAGTTGTTACAAAATTTTACTAGACACAAGTTTTCTGGAAATAAATGGGAATTTCACACTAAACAGCTAGTCCACTGTTAATAATAAATGCTCTATTTTTTTTAATAGAATAGAAGAATAGATTTAATATTTGAATGATTATATGTGCATATGGAATCTCGGACTCTTTCTTGCAGTATTGAAGTGACCTGGTCTCCACAGAACACTGCACAGTACAGGATGGAGTCTCTTAATCATTGCTGTTCCCAGCCTGACAAAGGTGCAGATTTGCAGGGTGGGCCTGCTATTCAACTTCGGGCAGCTTTTACTGATACCTGGTCTTATTTAGCATGGGTCAACTCAGCTTCTCTAAGTAGCTGTGTCCCTCTAATGCTCTGATGCTGCTCTACAAATGCCTATAAATGCGCAATAATAAGAGATTTGCAGATAGTAGCAAAAATTACAGACATGCCAACACGTGGATGAGAAATGATTTTATCCACAAAGGTCTGATTGTTCTTACATTAAAACAACAGAGTTATTGTTTGTCCTTTCCATTCCTGGAAGCATAGGCTGCAGATGCCTCAGTGCCAGTGCACAGCCTTCTGCATGCAAATAGTTTAAGCAGTAACACCTGTCCCTGTCAAGCTGTGCTGGGAAGTGTGCATTGGGGTGTTTAGAAATGACACCATGACAGTTGAGATCATCTAAGATGCTCAAGGTAACAGGCTCCTGCCCTAATCACAAGGGGCTGGAGCAGGGGCATAATCAGTGATGGGTCCTTAACTGCAGGATTTGTTCCCTGCCTTGGTTCATCGGAGCCTGAATCTTGCTGATTTCTCAGGCATGCTGCAAGACCTATTTGTTCTCTGAGGCTTTTCCAGAGGGAAGAAATAAAATGAGGAGAGTTTTCAGGTGGTTTGACAGGTGATCTGGAAAGTCATTGTCTGGTTTTCTTTAAATGCAGTGCATAAGCCTCCGTAAATACACAAGGAGTGGGAAGGCAGGAGCACAGTTTTCAACACAAACAGCTCACTGCAGATTGAATAAAACTCCATGCAAAACATTTTATAAGGTTCTAGGGACACAAAACTTCTCCAAAACTTTAGAAACACTCTCCTGCTCATGCTTATTTCAGCTACTTATATCTTATTAACTAATACTGCAGTATATGGGCACCTCATAAGCAAGATGTTCTGAAAGGTAGCACTCACATAATGAATTGAAGCCCTATTGAATAACAGTTTGTCTGAGATTAAGAACTGAGCATTTAACATACCTGCACAAATAACTGCCTATTTTTTGAGTAATGTGGTGCTTTTTTCTTTACTTGTTCACTACTTTTAAATATATCTAAATAAATATTTGCTTACTTCTGGAATATAAAAAGTTGGAAATTCTCTTTTGTGCCCAAAAGCACCCATAACCAGGTATGCTTTGTAGAAATGGAGGAGCAATCAATGTTTTTTCTATACAATGAGAATACTTAAAAAAAATCTGAGTGGAGAATTGTGAGGACAGTGGGCCTTAGAGCCTGTGTATTACAGAAACGTAGCCATTCGCTTTTTAATTACCAGCCAGTTCTAATCGAAAGCTTGACTTACTGCCTAATCTTGCAGTACAAGGTAGTGAATTTTTATTTAAATTTCCATGAGAGTCTGAGTATAAACACAATATAGAAGATACAACACTATTAAGGTCTTTAGGATTCAGGTTCTCTAAATGGATCTGTCAGAGGAAGAATAGCTTTTCCTCAGAGCTGTCCTGCTTATGACAAGGCTTCTAAAACACCTTATCCCCCAAACAAAATATCCTCCACACTTAATGGCTGAATTTGGCTGCAGAGAATTTTGTTTACTTAGCATGATTATAGCTAGTAAAAAATTTATCACACTCTCCAATAATATGGGTACTGAATTGTTTGCAGAGTACATGATAAAAATCAGAGGTGTTTATTTTATGAGTTATTCTCCACTAGCTGCTGTTATTCTCAAGTGAGGCTGTATTTAAAAATGTTAGTGAAGACAAAAAGCCCAACTTTGTCATTTTTCAGAAGTTTGCTAGTTTTATGTCTGAGTATATTAGGAACCAGGGCACACAGAGCTGTACTACATGCCACTGATTTCATTTTTCTTTTTGCTTTTCTCTGACAGCAAGGTCATTTATCATTTGGATAAGGAATAAGAAGCAAAAAATGGAAAAATACAAGCTATTTCATTTGAAAATTGTGTTGTGTATTCTTGAGAACATTTTGCCACTGTCTACTGCTAATTTTTATTCCACCACAAGTCAGCACACTCCTCATCAGTAAGTTGTCTTGGTGGTAGGTTTGGCAGTGAAGCCAAAGCATTAGTGGGCATGATCTAATAGGTTAGGGTTACTTGCACTGCAAGAGTTCACTTTTATTTGTATATTGTTGGGTAGATCCAAAGGCAGCAGTTGAGGGGGAGGAGAGAAGCCTCAGGGGACACTTTATTGCTCTCTACAAATGCCTGAAAGGGGGTTGTAGCAGAATGCTCTACTTGGAGTGTGGTCAAGGAACAGGAGCAATGCCTTATTTGCAAGGCCATCAGTGGTAAGCTGAGACAGGCATCATGGGCTGGTTTTTGGTGTTGAATTAAACTAAAACCCATCTGGCACATTAACCTCAAATCAACATCTACGTGATGAGGCAAAGATTTTGCATCTAAGGTGCTAAACTGACCTGAAGGCATATGACTGGCAGTCAACCCCTTTACACTGTGAAAGGTCACTTTACACAGGGTGGATTCTTCTAATATATTTCTCCTTGGGGTGTGTGGAGATTCCTCCCTTGGGTTTTGGGGATGCCCACCAAGAACAGTCCTCAAAATTAAGAGAAAGAGACTTTTCCATGATCATTGGTATGGGTGAGTCACATCAATCTCTAATAATTGTTTCTTTTTGCTAACTTTAATATAATTTCTTTAGTATTGCTTTGATATAGTTCACTATCCTGTCTTATACTATAATAATAGCTTTAGCTTTTTATGTTGTGTAGTAAATAATTCTGATTAAGTTCTTTTTGTCTAATCATTTATCATAATAAATAAATATTTTTTGCTAAATATATCTGATTTGCCATCATGAAAACCTGCTGGACAAAGTTGTAAAACTTAAACTGTTGGCAAAGTCTGAGGCTAGGACTGGATCCAGCCAGACTCAGGCTCATCTCTCTGAGTAAGAGTTTAGAAAGCAAGAGGGCCCCTTTCTGCACCTTTTGACTCAACAGGAGGGCTTCCCTAATAAACTTTGTCTGGAGCTCCCACTCTACCCACAACAGAGGTTGTAGCCAGCTGGGTGTCAGAAAACAAGTGATAGAATGAGAGCACATAGCTTTAAGCTGCACTAGGAGAGGTTCAGGTTGGACATAGAATTTCTTCATGGAAAGAGTGGTGGGAGGGAGGCGGTGGAATTAAGTCCCTGGAAGTGTTCAAGAAACGACAGGGCACTTAGTGCAATGGTTAACTGGTGAAGTTCTTTGCAATCAAAGGTTGGACTTGATGGTCTTGGAAGTCTTTTCCAACCTTAACTATTCCATGGTCCTGAATAAAGCTCTCCCTTTTCTCTAAGAAACATAACTTTCTTGAAGGTACTATTTGTTATGATTTGACATATAAATATTAGAAGTCAGTACATGGGAATGAGTGGAATGCATTATAATGTGCATAAAAAGAAGGGAAATAAAGGAAAGAGTTGGACTTCAAATTAAATAATAGAACAAGAAGTGAAATATCTCATTTCAAGCCTTGCTTCGAAAAATCTTTTAGATTTTTTCAAAAAAGGTAAAATTATTCTACCAGGTTCCTGCTGCTTTCTTTCAGAGAAGGTCCTTGAGCTGTGAGACTCCACAACAGGGGCATGAGATGGAATGTGTTCACTTCTATCCATTCCCAGTATGTCTCCTCCATAACAGCTCTCCAACTACTTCCATTTTGTAAGCAGAAATTAACATGAAAACAATCCTCTTTTAGGGTAGGAAAGACATAAAGCTGTTTCATTAAAGATTTTAAAGTTTCAAATTCAATCCCCTTCAACCTCCCTCTTAAACTGAAAGGCAATAAATTTTTCAAAGACTTTCAGAGAGAAAATGAAAAAAAGACTAGAATAGACTATCTGAGTAGTCAGTGCTTTTGCCTTGAGTGGCAAGGGTCTAGATGAAATGTAAAGATTTATCTTAACAGCTTGTAGACACTTGTGTTTTCTAATTAGAGATATTTTGTCTGAATATTCTACATCATTTTTTTCCTGCACTGGAAAGCAATAAACATGAGTAACTAAGAGAAAACCTCTTGATATTTATTGAATTCATAGGCATTTGCAAATAAAATGGAGTGTGAAAGCTTACAAAATTTGTGACATTAAATCTATAAGTCCAGGAAAGTTTACTGAAATGTCCTGAAATCTTCTAGGGTATTCAAAAAGGTATATACCTGAATTCCTTTTCTTTCTGTCAGAAACCCTGTACTTCTGCTGGAAAGACTGCTGAGAAAATACAGGTCAGAATTATTTTGAAATGTTTATAATGGGAAGACAATCAGAGCTTTTCACATACAAATGATAGTGAATATAACACAAGACTGCAAAGTTACTGGTCTACTCAGGCATGTTTTTCTTCTTTTTTACTTTTGTAAATTGCTGAGGATTGTGAGCTTTGCATTCACTTTTTCTTTTATTTTTTTTTTGTTATTGCTTTAACAAACATTTCTAAAATTTCAAACAAATAAGGCATATTTTCTATATTTTCTATTTTATTTTAAAATAGTCCTCATGCACATAGATGGATAACAGGCAAATTTTAACTTTTTCAGACAGTGATTTCCTCAACATCCAGCATCCAGCCTCCATCTTGAGTTGCTTCCCCTTCTCTGTACGTGGTTTTCTCATTGTATTTCATGTCACACTGCTTGGACTTGATTATTGATATCTGTCTCAGATATCGTTACCTCTGTCACTGATTTCAGGACTAGAAACTTTGACCCTTTCATTTATCTCCATCCACACATTTTCCTTCCTGCAGCAGCTCTTCTCAGCTGAAATACAGTGCTGTGCTTTGACTACCAAGTTGTAGATGAAATTAAGCATTGGCAAACATACACATTCATCTCTATTTTCTGCATTAGTGTAGAAACACCTACATACAACCATTGAAGACTAAAAATAGACTACAAACACTAAACTTTGGCACTTTTGAAAATATTTCCCATGACATACTATGGCCCTCAAAAATCTGAAGTGTCTAAGTTTCTAAAGCTGAATTCAGAAGGATTACCTGTAATCCTAAAGCATTTAAATCAAAGAACTGACGACTTGCACTCTACCCAGCAATATAAAACTCAAGTAGGGCTAGATGATGACTGACATAGTTGTTTGCTCATCATCTTTTCAACCTTGCACTTGCTATTCCACAAGTGCCATTCTGCCATTAGAAATTGTCTTGCTAGCAGCTTTTAAACCAGTCATGAAGAAAAAATTTTCTAACAGAACTTTTGAAATTACTTTTTACATTCTTAATCAGTGGAACTTAATGCAATGATTTAAAAGAGTTGGACTGATTCAAGAACCTGTTCAATCAGCAGGTCCCTTGATGAATATTCATCTTTCGCTTATCTTAAAATTGGATTTCATAGCTATCTGTTGCCTGCAACTTAGAATCACTCAGGCACTTGGCATAGACTGGTTTGAGATTTGTAATTTTTTGGAGGTAGATTCAACCTCTACTTTATGGCTACAGAGAGCTTTGCTGGAGCCCAAAGCTCCAATAGTTATCTGCTTTAAGAGAAAGATGCAGATTCCCTGCATGAGATAGTGAGGACTGAAGAAGGACTTTCTGAAGATATATCAGTCATATGTGAGAACTGGATGCAGCTTAACTGCATTCTGTACGAATCTGCCAGGTGGCTTCCAAATACAATGGGAAGAGAGATATAAAAGTCTATGAGTAAAATAATCTCATCTCAGGCTTTGTAACAGTTAGAGAAAAACTTTGCACACATGCCTCTGCACCCTCTATCAGACGTGTGAAATTCTAAAATCATTTGATATTTGTGGTTGGGCACAAAAAGAGAGTATGAGAAAAGTACATACACTGTAAAAATATGTAAAAGTACATTTCTCATACACTCTAAAAGAGAGTATGAGAAAAGTTTTGCCTTAGAAAGAGCGGAAGAGAGAGAGAGAGAGAGAGAGAGAGAGAAGGAGAGAATAAGAGTGACCCAGTGGTGTATATTGAATTTTAAAGCCATGTTAAAGGAGCACAAATGGCATAGACGTTAACATAATACTGTTCGTTACAGTTTTTATAGTCCTGAGCAGAGGCAGATAGAGCATGTCATAGAGCTAGCTGATGTTATTAACATTTTCCTAGCCAAATACAACAGTTAGATTGAATTTTGTATTGCTGTTTCATGGATAAAATGGACACTCTTTGAAAAATTATATTGTCTTAGAGGATATGCTTCTGTAGGGCATACTTTCATAATTTACCAAAACCAGCTGTAACTGAAGTCCACTCAAATCCATGAATTAAAACTACTGGAGGACTTATCCTAGCTTCAGTTCCTTCTTCATAATTGTGTCCCATGTAGAGCTGTTAAAACAGGTAGAAAAAACCTGAACTGTATTTTTGCATAGCTAGAATAACCATTTATCTTGTGTCAGGATATTTATTAGTGTTAATTACTCAGTGTGACATTTAGATTCTAAGTTGATTTTGAGGAGTCAGATTTTTAAAATTCTGCTTAACAGATTTTCAGGTAAAGACAAACAAATAAAAATTACCTTTTGGTTTTAAACATGAAATATTCAGGAAAAATCTTGAAAACTCATGTAGGAGACCCATCTATCCAAAACCTCTACTAATCTAGATTAGCCAGAATATTATGAGATTATGTGGGTCCTTATTTCCCTTTCAAGAGAACAGTACTTTGCTCTCATGTATATTACATGTCTCAGTCCTGTTAGAGATTCAGAACTTGCATTAAATCTGCCAATACCACAGAAAGACTGAGAGTGGATGAGGGGGAAAAAATTAATTGAGTTGGCATAAAAGCTAAATAACTGTGCTATTCACATTTAAGGTTTGTCTCATAGATGACTGACCACCAGGATTTTAAAACAGGGCTCATCACATTTCTCTCCTGGACTTTATGACCATTTTAATGTATTTTTGCATTATTCCAGAGGTATGCTGCCATCTAGATTCTCTTACTACATGAAAGCTGAAAAAAATTTTACATCCTAGTACCTAAGAGGCCTTCAGATCATGAAATATTTTATTTATTGGCTTATTGGGAAGCAATACAGAGTACATTTTGCAAACAGGAACAACTGTAGTGGCATGGCCGTGAAACTAGTTGCCAGGTTGGAGCAGATTTAGGTTCCCTCTCTCTATAAAAGTTAGGTTTCTTCTGGGTATATACAAAGGTGCAATCTCATCAACCCTGATGTCTATACATGAATTCAAGTTAGTTTAAGGCTATTTTTAGAGGCAGAGAGAAATTAGATGTCCTAGGCCCTGATGAATTTCAGTGTCAAAACACCTACTTTTATCACAGCTACTGGTGAGGATTGTCTGATTGATTTATTTTAAAATAGATGGCTTTCAATTGCAATATATTGCAATGTATTATTTATTTCATTCCATGTTAAGTTTTTAAAAAGAACCCCAACACACTCCCTTTGCTCCCAAAATATTTAGTGGAACATGTCTGTGTAATTGTATTGGGTTTTCATGGCCAGGTTTTTGTAGCTGGGGGGCTACAGGCATGTCTTCTGTGAGAAGCTGCCAGAAGCTTCCTCCATGTCTGGCAGAGCCAATTCCAGCTGGCTCTAGGAGGAGTGTGCCACTGGCCAAGGGTGGGACCATTGGAAATGGTGGTGACCCCTCTCTGACAACATATTTAAGAAGAAGAAAAAAGTTATTGTAAGATGTAATTGGGCCCAGAGAAGAGTGGGGTGAGAATATGGGAGAGAAACAGCCCAGCAGAGACCAAGGTCACTGGGGAAGGAGGGGAGGAGCTGCTCCAGGCACAGCAGCAGAGATTTCCCCTGCAGCCCATGTTGAGGCAGCTGTGCCCCTGCAGCCCATGGAGAACCACTGGGATGCAGAGATCCACCTGCAGCCCGTGGAGGACCACTGGGATGCAGAGATCCACCTGCAGCCCGTGGAGGAGCCCCACACTGAAACAGGTGGATGCCTGAGAGGAGGCTGTGAAATCGTGGAAGACTCGTGCTGGAGCAAGCTCCTGGCAGGAACCTGCAGATCCATGGAGAGAGGATCTCGTGCTGGAGCAGGTTTCCTGTTAGGACTTGTGACCCTGTAGGGAGCCCACACTGGAGCAGGCTGTGCCTGAAGGGCTGCACCCCACAGAAGAGTGACCCATAATCTAGTAGTTCATGGAGAACTGTTACCTGTGGAATGAGCTCACACTGGATAAATGAATAGAGAATTATCTCCCATGAAAGGGACCCCATCCTGGAGCTGGGATAAGAGTCCTCTCCCTGAGCAGCAGTAAAAACAACATGCGATGAACTGACCATAAAACTATTTTCCATTATCCTGTGCTGCTGGAGGGGGAGGAGGTAGAGCTTGGAAATGAGGGAGGGGCTGGGGGGAAGGGATTTTTAATACTTATTTTGCTTCTGATTATCCTGCTCTGATTTTGTTAGTAATAAATTCAGTTAATATCCCTAAGCTGAGTCTGCTTTGCCTATGATGCTCTTTGAAAAGGCATCTCTCCCAGTCTTTATGTCAACCCATGAACCTTGTGTTATATTTTCTCTCCCCAGTCCAGTTGCAGAGGGGAGTGGTAAAGCGGCTTTGGTGTATCCAACAAGGGTCAACCCACTACAGTAATTCAAGTTTTTAAAAGACAGGCAGGGGGTTTTTAACCTGAAATGCACTTTTTTCTGCTAGGTGTAGGATGAATGCTTTTTAGACAATACTAAATCCAAAGCTGAGGTGGATGGGGCTCAGAGCAACCTGAGCTAGTGCAAGGTGTCCCTACCCAAGGTATGAGGGGGGGAAATTGATGATCTTTAAGGTACCTTTCTATCCAAGCCACTCCATGATTCTATGATTTTGATGGTATTAAAATCACAATAGACATTTCTCATTTTAAGCATAAGAAATATGAAAAACCAGTAACAGTCCTAAAAAGAACTTAGTAATAATGACTGTTATTGATGTTCACAGTATGAATCAACAGAAAAAAACCCAAAGCATACTCCCGGAGTGATCAGTATGAAAAATAGTTCCATTTAGCTTTGATGATCCATCTTCACAACTTTCTGACTTGGAAACACTTTATGTGTTCAAAACTGGTCAATTACTCACTCTACAGTAATTAAACAAATAGCAGTATTTGTAGAGATCTTCACTCATGTAAGAAAGTTAATTTTCAATTGCATCAAAACATAACAGAGATAAAAGAGCAAATTTATATCACATCAAAATGAGCTGCATGTCTTTATATTCAGTGACATGCTGCAATTCCAGACTATTGACAACTTCCGTGGAGCACTTTTTGATGCTGTCCATCTTTTTAATGTGTTATTTTTGCAATACATACACTCCAATAAAGCATTTAAAACCATTCTCCTGATGTTATATAAAGGTGACACACATTACTACCATTATCTAGCTACTCTTTGATTAAATACATCGATGATGCAAAATGTTATTTTAAGTAAGCATAATTTCTGCCATTTTGTATCATAGATATTTGTTTCTGAGGCCATGATCAGGGCTCAAGTGTGACTATAGTCAACTAAGACAGACATTAAACATCAATCATTATTCAATATAATGAGCTGAACGTGTGATATAAGTCATTTGTAGAAAGCACGTCCACTTTTTTAATATGTGTAAACATGAGGTTTATATACAGATCCCCAGCTCTGACACAAAAGACAATACCACTTGCATTCTTTTTCAGCTTACTGTGTAAAAATGCTTGAGATGTGAGGACAAAATACACATACCTGAGAAATGCAAGCAAAAATGCTGTAAATTGTCATATCGATACTGAAAAATACGACCTTTCTTGAAGATGATTACACTTTCACATAGCCCAGAAGAGAGGGCAAAGTGGGGTAATATAAAAGTGGTTGTATTTCCTCAAGCTGTATTTCAACTTATTCTGCTCACATATGACCTGAAAATGAATTGCCCAAGCACAGCATCTAAATTTTTATAAGATGATAATTTTTGATCTTACAGGTAAAGTTGGATTAATAAGTGCCACATTAAAGTACAAAATCTCCACTTCTGGCTCTCAGACTTCACATAAATTTGCTGTAAACTGTACAAATATTATATAAATTCTGTGTCATCTCTATGTCTGTTTTGTTGCTTGTCAGAAAGACCTGTACCTGTCCAAGGAATTTTTGCTTCAGTGGTACAGAACCCATATTTTATCAGCATGGAAAACTTAAATTTTAGCAAAAAGATTAAGTCTCCTTCTGATCTGACACAAGATATTGGAAAGATTATATTTCCAAAAATACAGTAGCTAACGTTATTTGCTTTGTCTGCAAAAGTGACCGAGCACAGGAACAGATTTCCCAGAGAGGTGGTGGAGTCTCCTTCTATGGCAATACACAAGAACCATCTGGATGCAATCCTGTGCAATGTGCTCTGGAATGACCCTGCTTGAGCAGGAGGCTGGATCAGATGACCCACTGTGGTGCCTTCCAACCTGACCCATTCTGTGTGAAAATGATTATATCGATCAAGTGAAAAGCTGTCCTTGAAATCAGCAAAATTTTGTTTCTGTACCTCAGCATGTTAGTTACAAAAGAGAGTGGAAAAATACTATGTTAGCTTATGTTATAGAAAAAATATATGTCTGTATATTCAATTTTGTCTGATCTTTTATTTGTCCTTAGATTGTAATATAAATAACAATACCAGTTGAGAAAGTATTTGTATTTTGTTTCTAAAAAATAGCTTTTTCAGTACAAAAGTTCTCTTGGACACACTTTATATTAAGAATACATTTTTAAGTAGGGTATCAATTTTCAACAATTGTTATTGCCACTGGTTAATTGCACGTTACAGCATCTGACTGGAGAAAGTTTGGTTATAAAACAGATTGATAAGCAGTTGCAACACATTTTGCAGCTGATCTTATATGTAATTAAAGCACACAAGCTGCACTCCACAGTATGCTTATTACAATTTATGTTAATTATTTATTAAACTTTTTCAAATTGAACTGTTATAATGAGGTACAAATTGAACCATTAGTCAGACAGTGCAAAGACCATAGGTGCAAATTTAGTTGCAACACTTAGTTTTTTAAGAGTTTAAGGATCTGTCAATTATAATAAAGTTATTAACAAGAAAATGTTTAACCTTAGTGACTTTAAAGTAGCATAGAATATCTGCTTCCAACACAAAAGTAATGGTACTGTGCACTTCAAATTTAAAGGATTTCTATTAAGGCCATCCAGGAGTGTGTATGAAAATCAAAGAGGGGACAGCACATTTCATGGCCAGTACTTAGATTATTACTGCAAGCAGTGGGATTATGACATTGAAATATTTGAACCAGAAACAATTTTATTCCATGAGCTTGTGCAATTCGTATAAATATGTTTACTTTTCAAGATATTCTAGTACATAAATTTTGATTTTGAAGGGTACCAATACTGCTCATCTATTTTTCTGTTCAATCAAATCATCTCAGTGGAATATATTTTTGTCAAAAACCTCTGAGAAAACTCATTTTATACCCGTGAAGAAAGAAAATGGAGCTGCAATGTTATTCCTTGCTCTGAGGAGAAAATTAATCTTTTCAGATTTTTTTTTTTTTTAGCAGTTCTAGTCACTTCCTTGACAAATACACTTACTATAGCTTATATTGTAGAAGGCTATCAAAAAATCCACTCAACCTGTATTACTGCCTTCCCAGCAGCACAAACGCAGGATGTTGAAATTCAGGGGAAAAACTGGTACCTTTCAGTGAATCTTTGTGCATAATCTTTCAAATTCCTTCCCACCAGGAGTGCTGATCATGGTCAAAAATTACACTCAAAGTTTTTTGTAGCACTTGAAGTCTGTATTGCCATAAGGTCAGAGGTAAGTCTCATCCAATCTTCTTCCATCATTCATTTGAAGGTTAAATAACTTCACAAGGATAAAAGACAGCTGTGAAATTCTTTAAGAGTATATGTTAATTCCGAAAATGACTGAGTTTGTTCAGATGTGGATTATTGTTGTAGGTCCATCTCTAGTCATATTTTAATCAACTTTTTAAACTGAGACAGAGAAAAGGGAAACATTTGTTTAGATAACATAGTCAAGAGATAAAAAAACAGGCATTCACAGGAAAACTTCACCTCTTCACATCTTAATCCAGATCCCAAATTCCCTCATATGGTTTTCATAAAGAATATGTTTCCCACATTTAAAACATAATGAAAGTCAAAGTGATCTCAGCTGACTTAGATCAAATAGGTCTAACACTAGATTTCTTGGAGCAGAAAAAGTACAG
>VZTT01028670.1:15210-28079 GCA_013400855.1 Buphagus erythrorhynchus | reverse complement strand
GAGAGATTTTTTTCATTAAAAAAAAAAAAAAAAAGAAGTTGTTCTAGAGAGATGCATTTGCTGTTGATAAATCCAGAGTGATTAATTTACACATACAGTGGCCTCCAAGGCTGACAGACATCCTCTTGACAATGTTGAACAGCTGGATCTACCAGAAATTAATATGTCATAGCAATACTTGGCTCTTGCTGATAAACATGGAAGAGATGCTGGTGGCAGCATTGCCACAGGCAAATTTCTGTCAGCAATGAGCTTTGTAGAGTGAAAATGGTGTCTTTGACACTCCACTCTTTGACTAAGGGGCATTGGGTCTGTGCTTTTTCAATCCCTTCTTATATCTTGGTGTTATTTTTGGATCTTCCATGATGTCAGCAATTTTCTCCTAGGAAGAAACTAACATAGTATTGGTAGTAATGGCCTACATGGTAAAGTTCCAAAGGTAGAATGGTAATTTTGTTTTCTGGCAAGGTATGATAGTTAAGGTCCTTATTTTAGGTTAAGGAATGTTTTGGGTGACTAAGGACAGTCACAACGATAACTGGTTTATTAAGTCTAAAAAAGAGAAGGTGTCTACCAACCAACAATATATCATTGTATAAGCACTATTACATCTGATGTCTGTATCTATATTTATTGGTATATTTTCTGTATTATTCATGTACATATTGTTCTTACACTATATGACTTATTCAGCTATATTACTGAATGTTTAAGAATAGCTATTTTTTTTTCTGAATGAATAATTATGATTTTATTAAAGTATATGCATAGCCACCTAATCAAGCGCTAAACCACCTTAAATGAATACCTGGACTTCTGAATGGGAAATGTAGTCTGTCTCTAAGTGGAGATATCCATCTTTTGAAGTCTGCTATTCCTCTGGATACTGTATCTTATCAGACTACTGCAGACCAGCTATCTTTTGCTCAGGATAGAACAGAGCAATTACTCACTTCAAGTTTTTGGTATCAGAATCATCCAGCAAGCTAGCACAAATCTCAGCAAAAAGTAGTGATGTTTAAATCTCATAGATGGCTTGTTGGATCTGAATCAACAATGCAGAAACAAAAGCCACTATGCAGTCATTTTCTGATCTACATATGCATAAATAAACCATTTCTCCTTAATGGAGCAATCAAGATGGCTTGCTGTAAAGCTGTTTTTCCCAAGATGTTCCATTAACTGAAAATCTAGGTCTAACACACTCCCTTTAAAAAAATTAGGTCACAACACTCCTGGCTTGATTCATTGCACATCTATTTTTTTCCAGATAAACAAAACATGCAGTCAGGTTTATGTACTTATTACATAAACCCTGGAGACTCACGGTTGTCAGAGACACCTCTCCCATTGTGGTATCAATAAAAAAGCAACAAATTTAGCAGAAAATTTAAATACTGCTAATCCCTCGAAGATGGTACAAAACTTATCATTATGTAAAGATCAACTGTTGTCTAAAGGAAAAAATATACATAATTCTCTAGTTCCCCTATATTTTGCAACTACATTGATCATGTCAATACTTTACTAGCATTCTACATACAAGTAAGTTTTTTTTTAGGTTTGGGGCTAGAAAAAAATGAAAATGAGCAGATGTTGCAAGAATTAATTTTCTTATAGGTGGAACTACTATTCATTGACTTGTACCTGAAAGTATGACAAATTTTTCTGAAAAACTGTCCTTTACAAGTTTACTTGCAGTAATTACCTACAAGGGCCCTAGGAAGGGAAACAAAATACAAAAGTCTGCAGTCTGTGTGGCAAATGCAGATGTGGCAGCATATATTTTTTTTCATATAAAGCAAAATTTATCTGATACTCTTAAGTACATTGAGAGACTAACTTTCCAGCTATTCTGAATAGTTCTAAGGAGAGACCTAAAAAAAAAAAAGTTGGCTATTGTGCTTTATAAAACTCAGAGTATAATGTAAAATAAATGTTCCTGAATTCTTTCTCCTTAATATCTACTTCATAAGCATCTGAGCTGTTTTCTGGGAAAAAATGAACAGATACACTTGAGATCCTTTTGAGGGTGTCTGGGTTTTGGTGCGCTGGCTTCTGCAATGGTCCAGATAAAGGAATAAAGAATTGCTCCCCTTCCCCTTTCCAAGTGCCCTTGAATGGCTATGTTCATAATAGAATAGTGTTCATATATTTTTAAGCAATGATAAAAATATAAGAACTCAAAACATATAAAAGACTCTCCTTTTCATTTTCGTTTCAGAGTACTATCATGAGAAGAGACAGTTTTTTGACTTGTTCCAGCACAGTGTCTGTGAGAAAATTGTGCTTTCAGGTCAACACCAGCTATTTCAGGAAAAGATGCTGGCAATATCAGACCAGGGCTTCCATCAGTGAAGTCACACAGGTCATTGTGGAGGAAAACTCTCATTAATGGTGCAGGTGTTGGTCTCAGAACACACCAGGGTTTTTATTTGACTTGAAAAAGCAAAAGTCCCAGTATAACATTTTTCAAAGTATTATAAATTTTTCAAAGTGAAACGTTAGACACATGTATTCTCCTACCCCCTGAGGGCTATTAAGCAGAATAGAATTGATTTCTTTGATAACAGAATCACAAAAACTATAGCAAGAGCTGTAGTGATGATGGATGGCAACATAAATTATGAGGAAAATGTAAATTACTAAATACTCATTAAACGTTGAGAAGCAGCTGAAAGGTTTTTCACATTCAGAAAATAGTTAAGAATAGAGTAATGACTGCAAAAGAAAGTGTAAATTTGGAATTGTTCTCAGGAAAGCATAATTTTGGAATTGCTACTAAGAACGATCAACTGGACCCTGAAATAGTCCCTCAAAAAAAGTGACAGAAGCCTTAAATATGTAACTATTACTGTGCAGAACACTGAAGAATATGGCAGTGGAGATGGGATGGACTGAACAGGTGGTCCATATTAATTTCCCACATAAGCTTTTTCTGTGGCTCCATGAACACATTCAAGAAATCTACAGTACATAAAAATCTTCTGTGCACTCCTATAACACATAAAGGGGCCCTTAAAAACTTGTATGACTGTAACATCCACCATATGTTCTTATTGTCAAAAATAGCAGCAAAAACCACAGTAATGGAAGAGAGTTTCTGAGCCTGGTCCATTTTTAACAACAGAAAACACACCACATAATCTCATTCAGAGATGTGTGAAGCTTCATCTCAAACCTAATTAAATTTTGTCCCTCTGATTCAATCCAGTAACTGCAGTCCCAGTACTTCATTCCTTTCACACAAACTTTCATTTAATTTAAGCCTATACTTATTCATGACTGCTTACATTCATTTGTTCTTGTGCCAGCACCATCCTTTGGTTTTAATAGCTCTTCTCTTCCCTCGTACATTTTAGAGGGCAATTATGCCCCATTTTCTTCCCTTGTGTGGCAAGACTAAACAAGCCAAGTGCCTTTGCTCTTCT
The DNA here is from genome assembly GCA_013400855.1 of Buphagus erythrorhynchus. Lineage (NCBI taxonomy): Eukaryota > Metazoa > Chordata > Aves > Passeriformes > Sturnidae > Buphagus > Buphagus erythrorhynchus. The sequence goes on along the minus strand of VZTT01028670.1, from coordinate 24,648 downwards.
TGTGTAAGATAGGTTTGTCATTCCTCTGATCATCTTAGTAGCACTAATTGCCACTTTCTGCAGCCTGAATTAATCTTTCTTGCATGTGACCATGCAGGAGCTTATCAAGAGCTTTATTCAGAAGGATTTATAAATTCCCTCTCTTGAGTGGGAATACCTCACCTGATACATTTATTTTCATGACAACAGCAACATTTGAGGGTCACAGACATCCTGTGATTGATTAAAACACTAAATCTTTCTTTTTCTCTGTCACTTTCGGTTGATGAGTTCTCTGTTTATATTAGTGGATCTTGCCAAATGCATGAGATGCCACTTTGCATGATTAAATTTTGTCCCTTCTCAGTTAGTTTCCTTCACCAGGTCATTTAGTTCTTCCTGCATGTTATTCTGATTCTCTTGTGTATTGATTATGCCTCTCAAATTCTCACTATCAGTAAATTTAATTATTACATTCTCATTTCTTGTTCCCAAGTCATTACTGTCTAAGCTCCGTCTGTCAAGCCTCTGAGGATTGCACCAGTAGCTTCTGCCCAATCCTGTTAGTAGTGTCTGCCACCATTTCTTCCTTTCTATTGACTTGTGTAGGAATGACCATTTCCATCATCTTAGCCTGGCTATGAGCTGCCATTCTATGATATGTTTTCTTGAAATCAGGTGAGGTAAGTCTTTCATTCACCCTATGTTCAAAAAATACACGTTATCAAAGGGCCTATTTAACATGACTAAAACTGTCCTTGGCAATCTTTTTTTTTTTAATTATTTTTGTCAGTATATTTCATACAACCTATATTTTTTTATACTTCTGTGTCATTCTTCCAAAATTTATTCACAAAGTTTTGTTGGACAGATTGTATCACGTTTGTTGTTGAATACCTTTCCTTGATGTGTACCTTTACACATATGTTCTGCAGTCAAGCAGTATCACCTCAAGCAGATAAATCATAAAATCTTTCTACTGGACCTGACTCTGTAGACCAGACCATACGCCAGAGACTTCATCTGCTACCTCAGTCTGTGCATGCTGGCTTTCTACAGGTAGACATGTCTATTTCTAGTTCTAAATATAATTCTGCTCGTGATTTTTCATCATCCCTCTTACTGGAAAATGAAGCAAAGATCGCATCACGTTTGTCCCACATCTGAATCCCTTCTACACTGCATCCTAGCCTCTGAATGTTTTTCCTGTCCCTTCTCCCATCTCTGCAAGAAAATCTCCTTCTCTACTGTGTTTATATTTTTGATTTTCCTTAGCAAGGCTTAATGTCGTTTGATTTTCTTGGCTATCCTGACTTTATCATATGGCCCCTGCTCTCCAAAAGATAGCTGATAGCTGTCTTTTTTTAACAATCAACCATCTGTTCTATTTCTTGCAGCTTTTTGTTTGTTACTGAGGGGAAGAAAGATATTCTTTGTCAGTAGAATATCAGATAATCTTTTTTAAGCCCAAGAGAACTTTCCTAAGGCATCTTCTTTATAAACTGCAATACTACAAGTATAAAAAGGCTCTCAAGAACAGAAGAGGCCTGAAGTTTATATAAAACAGGATCTGTTCCCTTCAGTGAAAATAGAGGTGATTGGGATGCTTAAAGCATCCCTGTGCAGTGTGGTAAAAGAAAAAAAAAAAAAAAAAACAGAGAAGGGGAGTGAAAGGTGGAAATTAAAGACTTAGGTATTGGCTAGGATTTTCTTACTCAGGTGACTAGTTGGGATGGAAAATATTTAGCACAGCCATTAGCTATATTTTCACGTCTCTAAAGAAAAGATTGTGTTTTCCCTTACATTTTTCTTTGTCCTATCTTTGTCCATGCTTTTCTCCCATGTGCAGATATCCCTGCTAGATATTTTTGTGGCACTGAATGAGGTTTTCTAATGTGGTAATTATATTTTGAAAGCCGAGAGACTGTGACAAATGTCAGGTAAAGCAAGAATAAATGAGGCTTCTGGGGCAAAGGATGAGAAGCAAAACACTAGAGGAAAGAAATATTTTATAGGCCCATGAGTGAAGACTAGAAGGTGAAATAAATGGATAGATGGATAGATGTATGGATGGATGGATGGATGGATGGATGGATGGATGGATGGAGAGAAGATAATCATGGTGACTGGAAAGAAAATATTTGCTGTTCTTAACATTTGCTTCTGTTTACAAAGAAACTTTATGAAACTGATTGAAATTAAGAAGAAAATGAAAAGTAATTAATTTGTGTGTGTGTGTGCGTACATGTGCTTCATCAGTTTATCCTCTGTCTTTACTTTTTCAGTTTTATTAGGACTGTGTTGACTATAAAATTGTTGTCTATAAAATTCACATAATTCTTTGGAGACAGGTGAATGGAGATGGGGTGTAGTGAAGCTCAGGCTTATGTGTGGCTCTAAAACCTGAGCCTCACCTCAGGCCTTATCAGTCTGGGTGCTTCACAAAGTGCCATGGCTACACTGACACAGGTGACAGAACAGCATCTCTTGGCTGAGCAGAAACCTCTGAAATGTCAAGTAGAAACACAGCAGAAGAATGGCACTATAATAAATGAACCTTTAGAACAGGTAAACATTAAAAAAAAAAAATCGTATTATTAGAGACAGACTGGGGAACAAGATGCTAAGGAGCAGCACCATGGAAAGAGACCTGAGGGTCCTGGTCAATGGTGAGTTGCACATGAGCCAGCAGTGCCCTGGCAGTCAGGAGGGTCACCTGTGTCCTGGGGGCATCAGGCACAGCATCACAGCCGGGCAAGGGAGGGGATTGCGCTGCTCTGCTCTGAGCTGGGGCAGCCTCACCTCCAGTGCTGGGGGCAGGTCTGAGTGCCATGAAAATGGCATGAAAAAGACACTAAACTGTAAGCGAGTGTCCAAAGGAGGGCAATGAAGAGGGTGAAGGGCCTTGAGGGAAGGTGATATGAACTGCAGCTGAGGTCACTTGGTCTGTTCAGCCTGGACAGAAGGAGACTGAGGTGAGACCTCATTGCAATGAAAACTTCTTCGTGAGGGGAAGCAAAGGCGCATTGAGCTCTTTTGTGTGGTGACCAGTGACAGGGGACAAGGGAATGGCCTGAAACTGTGTCAGGGGAGTTTTAGGTTGGGTATTAGAAAAAAGTTCTTCCCTCGAAGAAAGTGTTCAGGTACTGGAACAGGCTCCTCAGGGAAGTGGTCACAGCACCAAACCTGACAGAGCTCAAGAAACATTTGAACAAAGCTCTCAGGCACATGGTGTGGCACTTGGATCTATCCTGTGCAGAATTTCACTCATCCTACTGGTTCCTTTCAAACTCTGGATATTAAAATCATATGATATTAGAATCATATGATTCTATGATTTGTAATATAAATCAGGTAAGGTCCTGATCAGCTGCTGAATCAGTGGTAAAATTGTATTAACTGTTGAAGTCAATTTCAAGGACTTAACTTTGTAGTATTAGTTTATAGTTTATTAGTTTATCTATGTACTATATAATAGTTTGTATTTCTTATTTTGCTTCCTCTTGTTACAGTTCCAGGATAAGAGAAAAACCCTGTATGCGATGAATTGATATTTTGTCCTTGAACCTTGCTTGCAACTGAAAATTGAGAATCAGTTGAATAAGCATCTTCAGTTACAGACCAATGCACATGGTCTAAAACTCTTAGTGACATTTCTGTTTGTTCAAGAGAAAGAGATGATCCACATCTCCTCATCCTATTTTTATTTGCTATTACTTGGTCTTGAGCATGGAAGGATTCAAAAAGAGCTTTTCAAATTTTGTGTCACCATGGGATGGGTAATCTCAAGCAAAATATGATGCTTGCATGAAAAATACTATGGAAGAGAATGGTTTTTTTTAGTATGACAAATATCTGAAAGAAATGTTGGATCTTGAAGCTAAATTAGATGAAATACAGAAGCTGCTACTCTTGAAGCTAAATTAGATGAAATACAGGAACTGCTACTAATATGTGTGGCAGCTGCAAAACACTCATGAATATGCCAGTTTAAATGTACAGGGAAGCTATGTTCTTGAAGAAATTAGACTTTAATACCTAAACATTAAAATAAATGTTCTGGAAAGTATTTGCATGTGTTCACATTTTCTCCATGTCCAGAAGATGGTGTGGGTATTTTTAGTAGTTAGAACAGTAATAAATATTGAGAGGCATATCAATGGTTAATTAAAATTACAAAAAGAGATAATGTGTTAACATAAGCAACTTTGTTTACTGCATTGTACTAACTCTTGAAGCATTCCATTTGACACACACTTTTAAGAACAACTGCAGCGATTGTACTGTGCATGTGTAAAACAAGTACCAAAACAGTAATGGACACAGAAGTGAGCAACAGCTGTGGTATTCACATGAAGCATGGGTCCCATGACATTGTGTTCTATTCCAGAGAAACATTCCACAGAAATTACTCTTTTCCTGCACTGTATTGGCTTTGTCAGTAAGCACACCTGAGAAGTATATTGTTAGGGACTCATGTCAATGACCAGATTTTAGAAGCAGGACTTTATGTACTTGAACCAGACTCCCCATAGGTCAGTAAGAGTAGCTTTCTGGACAGAGCAGTTTCTGCCGTCTATTTTAGGCCCTGCAATTTCTTGTTTGGGACCCAGCTATATCCAAGGCTGCCAAGGTGCACACCTGACATTTAGTGTCTCCTGGGAAGCTGATGTCTGACGGATGCTGTCTTCAAAGTAAGATGCTATCCAAGATGAGGGTCTCCAGATAACAGAGCTACCTTGCATGGTCATTAGCATCCTACTTAGACAACAACTTAAGTGACATGGTCTTATTTCAGGAAGGGTTTGTCTTATCTTACTGGCTGTCTAGAGACAGATCACGATGATTTTTGTCCTCACCTTGGCTCATTAAAGTCTCCACATCACTCTCTCCATAAGGTGTCAGCCTCCAGACAGCCAGGTCAATCTCCACAACAATTCATATATATACGATTTCTGTATATATGTATGTATATCTATATCTATCTATATCTACATCTATCTATATCTATATCTATCTATATCTAATCTATATCTATATCTAATCTATATCTATATCTACATCTATATCTACATCTATATCTATATCATCTATATCTAATCTATATCTATATCTATATCATCTATATCTATATCTAATCATCATCTATAGATATTTAGCTTTTTCACTGAGAGAGAAAAGAGCATGGCTTATTCACAAAAGCAGAAGAAAACATTTTCTAACAGGGCAATAAGACCCTTTTATCCTTTTCAATACAGATATTGCTTCCTAAGAAAAACTTTGCTGCATTCACCTCCTGCTTCCTGAATTAAACTACAGAAGTTTAAAGCACAGGTGAGGGGAGGGGTGTATGCTGACCATAGGACTTCCCTTATTTATAAAAACCTGGCCAGCATGACATGTGGGCCTGCAGACTTGTGTGTTTAGAAGGAACCAGGCTGGAGATTGTTTTTCGGTACAGATCCAGCCATACTGCACTATACAAATAGGAAAGAAAGCAAGGAAAAGGAAGTGTAGAAAGGGAGGATAATGTCCTTCTGGAAGGCAGGTTAAATTAATGTGAAGGGCTATCCCTTGGGTAGATGTATAAAAACTGCAGGCTGGGTATTCAGTATCCAAATGAATTACTCACAAAATGATTGCTTGGAGCTGTACCAGCTTTTGCCTAGTTAGAATTCATCAACACAGCTGCCACAGCTCTGCTTGCAGGCCTGCATACAAGCCTACATGCATGCCATGAAAGGGAAACATGAGAAGGGATAAAATGAGAGAAGCGAGAGAGAAAAGCCGCATCAGCACAGCATGGTCATTCACTCTGACCAAAACAGCCTTGCCCAGCTTTCCCAGGGCAAAATTACAGAGATATAAGGAAGAGAGATTACAGTAGCTGTGCATATCAGGCACACAAAGTTTCCATGCAAAGACCTTTGTCAGTAAGGAAAATACAGTAGGGGCTTCTCTGTTACTGTGATGTAAATGGAGGGTTCACGTATTATCTATATTCTATCAATTCACAGAAACAGAGGAAAAATTAGCCAATACCAGTTAGCATTTCTGATGTCAAAAATGAAACTGTCTGAAAGAAATTTACATATAGAATTATCTTTCACTTCAAGCGATACTCCCATCTTTCACTTACTGTCTACTACAAACTGCTTTATCAGCCTTTAAAGAGAGCAGCGACTTCCTCTGAGAAGTCATATCCTATGGGTGGGTGAATTCCTTTGAAGAAATTCAAAGATGTTTATTCTGACAATAAACTACTATTTATACTCCTGAGTTTCTCTGGAGCAAGGAGTACATATTAACCTCCCAAAGACATTAGGCTCCAGGCTGTATATCAAGAAAACTTATCCACCATTCAAGTGACCGCAAACGAAAAGAAATCCAAAGATTGAAGTCAACACAGACTCCCACCAGCAGAACTGTCAGTCATGCCTGGGAGAGGTTCAGGACAGCAGAATGCCAACCATGGCTCAAATTCTTCACAAATTTTATTGCATGTCTCAGGAAGACCATTTTCTTAAGGTTTGTCTAAGATTTTGCAAGTGTTTCTTATGAATTGTCAGAAAAAATAAGGAATTAAATACTGGGAGAAAGACTTTTGACTTCATAAGCTTTCCTTCTCTTTTCTCCAATGATTCTTCATATTTGATTGGGTAACATATTGCAATGGTGTGATTTCAAAAAAAAATCCATGCTTGTAAAGAGGTTGAAGGCAGGGAAAGAGAAAGCTGGTGAAATGTCTGCTGAGGAATACAATTATTTAACTTTAGGAACAGGAATGCTCAGGAAAGATGCCACAGAGGAAACAAATAAAGCATAAGTACAGAAACTGATGTGTAGGTATAGTTTAGGTCACTTCTAGAATTTCCTTAATTCTTTCCACATCCTACCCTATTCTCACCACGCAATAGGAAAAAACCTAGAATTTAATGTTACGAATCATAGCTCCATTTCTTCATCCCTCACTGAATACGTTCCCTATATTTTTTGCACCTGTTGATGAGATTGCATCAGAGAAAACATTCTCAGTCTCCTAAGGCAAGAAAGTAATCTCTGAAAGGATGAGTAACACATTTGGGAGAGACAGAAAATGCTTTAGGCTCTCAAGCCATTTGAAGCATCTGTGGGAAGGACCACACATTTTTCTGGGAAATGCTTTTGTCCTCAATTTCACTTTTTCTAAGCAAGCATGTGTGATTTCACACAGTATTCTGTAAGTTGATACTCTACTGAGGTTTTAAATAACAGCAGAATTGTGTTTAATACAATACAGGCGTTGTTAATTAAAGCACAAGAAATATCTTTCAAAAACATTTGTTTAAAAAAAATAAAGCTTGTAACTGGAAGAAAATAACAATTGTTAGGCTACACCTGGAATGCTGGAGGAATGGAGAAAGGGAAGGACAAACAAATTGCTATCAGTCCTTGGGAAATTCCTGCATGCTTCCCTCTTTGAAAGTTCTGGTCCCTTACCATGGTCTGCTTTTCTCTGGTAACATTTCTCCCCACCAAACCTATTGACCCCCTTCCCATCAGCTCATGCAGAAGGATCCTTCATGGCAGAGTGTCCATTTTTGGAACAGGTTGTGCAGAATGATTGCAGGCTCACCATCCCTGGAAGCCTTCCACATTGACAGTGAGACCAGGCTACATCACATCTGGTTTAGTTTTGGCCACCATCCTGCTTCAATACTGAGCTTGGACTACATGACAGAGATCTAGCCAATGTTTCTATGATTCCATGAAATGACAAAGCATATTTTCTGAAAGATTTCTTTAGGAAGAGATTTTACTCTTTGGAGTTCTTCACATTGGATAAACTCCCTTTGGCCAAGGATAATGTCTCTCAAATAATGTGATAAAGCATCCACCAAAACCAATACACTTTGGAAAACACTTTTTGGCATAAGGTTACACCTTCTGTTCTGAACAAAGTATTAGAAAAAAATAAGACATTCTATCCAGTTCCATTACAATCTACTTTGTGGTATTATTGCTTATCAGCAGTGCAACACTTTGGATAAGTCAATAATCATGGAAGAAAAAAGTGACCTTTTTTTGTTTAAATCTTAAGCCAATCTCCAAATATGCCTTATTTTATTTCTTCACATGAGACTATAAAACAGGTTTTTTAGCTATCATGAAAAATATCAGGTTTTTGAGCTAAGAACTCAGATATGGTGGAAAGATTTTTACTCAGATTTTCCTTCCACTGAAATTTAAATGGCATTATTAATGTAAGAACTGACCCGAGAGAGAAACATGAAAATAATCTCACCATTTAGATTTCATTACAGAAAGTTTGTTCATTCTTGTGCAACCTTCTGCCAGGTGCTGGAAGCAAAAAGGGTTAAGTCAATCTGCCTGTGGGCCCCTTCAAACACTTCAGAAATATTGGCTTATTCCCCCAAAAAAATCACCTGATGGAAGGCTCTTGCTGGGGCAAATCTTTCATTGAGAAAGAAATTTAGAGCTGAGCACCAAGAAAACTTTCTTAGGGGTCTAAAGAGGATACCAATTAATTTGTGAAAGAGAGCAGTTAACAGATCAATGATTGTTTAATCAGATATCTTAGCTAAAGTTTTCCTCTTTCTTAACAACTTGCGAATGTAAACAGTACTCCCACGGGAGAATGTTGGGGCAGGAGGAGAAATGAGAAGGTTTCTTAGCTTCCCATCAACTCCAGGCAGAATCTGCTGTGAAATACAGCCCCACAGTAGTTGCAGCTACTCGGCTCTCTGTGAGTTTCACATCACCTCAGTGGCATCTCTCTATATCCAGACAGACTAGAGTATATCAAAGCAAAAGTTGATCATCCCTGCTTGCAGATAAAACCAGTTTCAACAACAATTTGGATGAACTGGTTGTAGATTTGTCATCTGCTGCATTTTGATAGAGGGGAGCAAAATACTCTTAGTAACTACGTTTGTTTGGCTTCCAAAATCTGTCTTGGGCAAAGCCTAAGCTGAGTTTGTCCAGCTGCAGTTTTCCAGTCCTGACATGTTTGCAGGGCAGAGGTGCAGGTGACTGTCCCTCCATGGATTGGGGAGCAGTGGGGTTTCTCCTGATATGGGTTTAACAGCACAGTGATGAAACCTGCAGCACGTGCAGTGTCTCTGCTCTTGGCTACGTGAAGACCTGCCAGGTGAAGCATTTCTATTAATCTCCAAAGTGTTGGTCTTGGGGTTTTTAAAATAATTAACAGCAAATTCTACAGTATACAGTTAAAATCCTTTATGTTTTAGAACTCTTTCTTACTTTCTGGAAGTCTAGTGCAACTCACTCTGCAAGACCTTACTACTTCAGTAAATCTGTATTATTTTAGGAGGAGAAAAAATTGAACCCTGTGTCACATCATCAGATTCTTTTAATATCTTATTAGCAAGCAACTGCAACTTGCTTTTCTGAAGAGATACTGGGTAACAGATGTCAGACTTAGTGAGGAAAATACTT
>VZTT01028670.1:1216-15146 GCA_013400855.1 Buphagus erythrorhynchus | reverse complement strand
ATAGCTAAAATGATGAATTGTAGTGGCTGCAGTTTAAGATGTTGTCTTGAGAGAGAAAAATGTCTTCTAAAGGAATGATTTTATGTCAAGTTTTAGTTACTAAACTGAAAATATTTAATTTTGCAATCTGAGTAAAATGCAAAATTAAAGAAATCAATGTAATAAAGTTAGTAACACTGATTCTATGTCTCTCTTATTGAACAACTGAAAAGCATATGTGCTCTGATTAAGTGTACAAATATAGAAATATATTGATTACAGGAGTTAAGCTCCTTGAAGTGTTTCTTGAAAGAGACTTCTATGTCTTTCAGGAGTAAAAGGTCTTACTAACCTTTCCATTTACACAATGTTTCATGACTTCACATCTCAATAAATAACAGATGCTTATTGACTTCTTTATAAACTGCCAGAAAACCTGGGTGATATTATGTTGAACACCATTCACAGAAATATACAGAATCATAATTTGATTCCAGCTCATGGGTGTAAATCTTGTTAACATCTGGACACTGAAGCAGAAGCGCGAAACACCTGCATTTGCATAAAATCCAACCCTTGGGACTCTTTCCAAGCTTGCAATCTCTTAAACTAGTACTCTGTTTCACTTTCCTCTGTTTTGAAATAATTAAATCAACGTTTATTTTTCTCTCAGGATCTCTTAAAATTGCTTTTTCTAGTGCACATAAGACAGCCTCCACTCACACCCTAAGCCACACTAGTTGTTGCTTTTGTCATGTTCAGTATCAACAGGCACTTTAATCAAAGCTTATGTTGTCCTTTGTTTTCCTATCATGAGGCTTTTTAATTCCTTTCCTGTGAACATTGTGAAGAAATGCTTTCAAAAAAATACAGTATTATCAAAATTCATCTTTGTGGTCCTCATTTACTCTAGATATAGGGAACACTACAATTTAGGCCGACTCTTTAAAAAAATATTGTAGGAAAACCATATGTCCCACCCCACATTCCCATACTTTCTTACAGAAATTCTGGTTGAAGCAGTCCTTAAGATAAATAGCCTAGTTATCACAGAGATCCTTCATGTATTTGGAAACATCTATGAAATAGACTATTTGGCAGTAGCTGGGGAATGAAAACTTATTTTGTAACCACTAGAATCCAGAGGACAGATCTTTCTGATTCACAGCAATAAATTCAAAAGGCATAAAAAGAATCTTATAGAGAGCATTTGTGAAAACTTTTCTGTCCTCTGTAGGTGCTGGGAATGATTAAAAAGTGACTGAATCTACATCCAGTTTTAGGCGTAAAGAACACAGACAGGAAATTGGAGAACTCTTATGTTCATACAGAACATGAACACAGCATATACTAATGAACATATTTGGTGACTTTTAGTTTTAACCAGTGATCATGCTTCCACAGGGTGACTTGCTCTGTCTTAAGATAAATGTATTAGCCTCCATCTGGTCTGTTTTTCCTTTAAGGGTCTGAACTTCAAGTGTGTTGTGTGGTGGCTTGAAAAACACTAGCTTGTGTTCAAATCTTACATCTGATCACACATTATGTCTACAGAGATAGATCAGATTCTGCTGTCTCTGTGTGTGATGTACAGTGTTAACAATTGTTTTCCTCCCCTCCTTGTAACCACAATGAAGTGCTAACAAGGAGCTCTCTGACAGTGCTGTGTAACTGCCTTGATCAAATCCTTTTACAGCACAAGTCTTGTAATACAAGTTCAGAAGAAAATGCGTAATGTCATCCATTACAAGAGCATTAAACTTGCTCTAAATTATCATAAGTGGCAAAAGCAGAGGGCTAGACACAGCTTCTAATAGTTCTCTACTGGAAGTAAAGCTTGGCTCCAGCAAAGTGTAAAATACCAAATAATTCTACAACTCAATTGCATGCCACTCCAAATAACACTAAGCAAACTTTTCCAATCTAGTGCCTTCTAAAGCTAGCAGCAGACCAGGGCAGGACCAGCAAGATTAGATGAGAACAGTGGAAAATAATTAAATATTGTGATATATAAATATATTAAATATCTTTCTAATGGAAAGAATTTTCTTCACTTTCAAGTTTTTTAAATCTTTATTTATTTCCCTTTTTCAAACTGCATAACAGAACTTGAAATTATTTATATTTTTTATTTTCTTTCCCAAAAAAGTTTAGATGTTCATATCCTACCTGCAGAAGTGAAGAGAATATCCAAGAAGCATTAGTGGAGCTTTCCTCTCAAAACAACATAATCAATGGTTTTTAATCAATAAAAGGATCAGCAGACTCCTATCACACATTAACATAAGTTAGAATATCCATGGTGGTTTTGACCCAGATACTGTAGTTTGCCTCTTTTTACTGAAAATCACTGTGAATTACTTGAGCTGATTCTTAATATTTAAGCAAAATATTACAAAAGCATGAGGGGCAGTCTGGTGGTCTGACTAAAGCACGTTTGAACAGTCTAAGGCTAGAATACAAAACAGTTCAATGCAAACATTTTGGAATGCACTTTGAGAAAAGAGCCAATATTTAAAAAGTAAATTGTCCTTCTCCCTCACAGTGACCCACTTAAAAAAAAAGTAATTACAAGAAAGAAAAAAGTCAAATATTTTCTAAAATGCAACCTCTTCTTAAGAATCTCAAGTTAGAGCTAGAAAACAACAGGTTCCCAAAGTCACTGTCATTTATCAGCCCTGAATATATAAAGGACAAACCTATGAGATGTATGTGTTTTGTAGGACTGAATATTAAATTTAGTCCTTTTATGTTATTTGGAACCAATAATTCAAATAATCAGAATAATCAGAACACATATTCTCTGTTCAAAACACAGGCCTTACATTTTAATTGATTTTCTTTTTCATCATTACACAAAAATTTAAGCATTCCTTTTTTTTTTTTTTTTCAGGAGTGGAAGAATTCATGGAATATCTCAGAAGAGCAAGTAAGCATATCAACTTGACTTTAAAGATATGAGAAGACCCCTTGAAGCCAGTGATGTCTTTGTGCTTATGATCCTAGCTAAATGGCTGCATCATTTTTTTACACTGAGTTCTTTACGTTTCTGGGTAAGTGCTAACTGGAAGAAGTAAGAGTAATTAAAATTTATGTAAATTATAATAAAACAGATTCCTAATAGAATAGTTTACCTACTTGTCCTTTGCTTTCACATTTTAAATATCGATGTATAATATTTTAATTCTTCCTTTGTTTTGAGTGTATTTTGGTTTTATTAATCTTTTGGTTATTGACATTTGTTCATGTTCTCAAAGCTGACTCTCCAGGCATTAAAAATAGAAATAAATAAGCAAGATATTGTTTGGTCTCATCATAGAACTTTTATTCTTTTGGAAAGTTTCAGCACACTTCAGAAAAGTTTTACTGCCAAATATCACTGGGCACAATATTGATTTATACATATAGAATTCTATGTGTTTTGATTTTTCCTAAGCTTTGTCTTTCCCAAACAGCTGCTGCCTTCCAGATATGATAAGGAACACTTGATTTTTTTTAGTTTTTATTTTGTCATGGATATTTAGACAGTACTAATGCAGCAGATATTTATTCTTATGGTTCACTTTGCTAACATGTACAGTACATTGAAGTAAAAGGAATGGTTTCTCCAAACCTAGTCCAAAATGTGGATCTTTGTAAGAATCAAGAACTTAAAGTTCCTTTAACACTTTTTTGTAATGAAAATTCTTAGACTCGTGCTTTTGATATTCAGCAGGGATACTCTTCATGCTGCAAACTGCTAATTCTGCTAATATTATTCACATATGATACTGCTATTCGTACCTGTAAAATTATGGACAAGATTATTGTGGGTGGTGTTGAAAAACACCTGAAGGACAATGCAGTCATTGGTCACAGCCAGCAGAGCTTCATGAGAGGAAAGTTCTGCTTGCTAAACCTAAATTAGTCTTATGACAGGATAAACCACCTAGTTTATCAAGGGAAGCCAGTAGGTGCAATCTTTTTGGTTTTCAGTAAAGCTTCCAATACAGTCTCTCCCAGTATCCTTCTGGATAAAACATCCAGCACACAGCTGGATAAACACATCATGGGGTGGGTGAGCACCTGGCTCATGGGACTGGCACAAGGGCTTACAGCAAATGGGGTGACAACAGACTGGGGATCTGTCACTGGTGGGGCTCTGCAGGGCTCCATCCTCAGCTCTTCGATATCTTCATAAACAACATGGGCACAGGACTGGAAAGGATACTTAGAAAGTTTGCAAATGGTACAAAATTGGGAGGAGATGTTGGCTCCCTCAAAGGCAGAGAGGCCCTGCAGAGAGACCTAGACAAATTAGAGGGCTGGGCAATCACCAACCATGTGAAATTCCACAAGGGAATGTGCCAGATTTTGCACCTGGGATGGGGGCAACCTTGGATGTACAGATAGACTGGGGAATGAAATGCTGGATAGCAGCATTGTGAAAAGTGATGTTGGGGTTGATGACAAATTTTAAAATGAGCCAGCAGTGCCCTAGCAGCCAGGATGGCCACCTGTGTCCTGGGGATATCAGGGACAGCATCACCAGCAGAACAAGGGAGGGGATTGTCCTGCTCTGCTGTGGGGCAGCCTCATTTCGAGGCAATTTTGGGTGTCACAATGCAAGGATATAAAGCTATGGGAGAGCATCCAGAGGAGGGCAATGAAGATGGCAAAGGGTCTGGAGGGAAAGTGGTAAGAGCTGCAGGTCAGGTGCCTTGGTCTTTACAGTCTGGAGAGGAGGAGACAGAGGGGACAGCTCACTGCAGTGACAACTTCATCACAAGGGCCAGAGGAGAGGCAGACACTGATCTCCTCCCTGAGGAGGAGTGAGAGGCACTCCTAAGGGAATCACCTGAAGTTGTGTCAGGGGAGGTATAGATTGTACATCAGGAAGTATCTCTTCTCTTAGATGGTGGCTGGGCACTGGAACAGGCTTCCCAGGGAAGTGGTCACAGCCCCAAATCTGACAGAGTCTGAGAAGAATTTGAACAAAGCTCTCAGGAACATGGTACTATTCTTGGGGCTGTCCTGTTCAGGGCCAGGAGTAAGACTTTGATGATCCTACTGGGTCTCTTCCAACTCAGAAAATTCTCTGATCCTGTGATCAAGTTTTTATGTTTAGCAGGGGAAAAGTAATGCCACTTTTTCTGAGGGCTACTTAGAATGTGTTTTCTATTCAAATTATGTCCTTTCTTCCTGCACGCCACATATATTACCCAAGACTAAAACATCTATCACGACCAAAATTAAAATGCCTGTTATGAGCACAATATAGTTCTTCCATTTTGTACTCCTTCTGGCAATCTCTCAATTCTGTAAACCCTAAGGTGAATGTACCTCAGTCTTTGGGAACAGATTTACTGTGGAAACTGGTTGAAGAAAGGAGGTAAGTAATCCACGAGATCCTTGGGACTCCAGAATGAAGACCTATTGCCACCTACTCCAAGCAAGCTGAAACAACCTTAAATCTGTTCTTAAGTACTGCAATGGCTTGGGGAGTCCAATCCTAAGTCCACCAGGGTAAGCATCACCCCATGGCATCTGTGAAGACAGCACAGGTGGGAATGGCAGAGCAACACCGGCTTAGATCCAACAGCAGGGAACAGCAAGCAGAGAATATTGCAGCAAAAGGATAGAGGAACAAGGGCATTGAACCTAATGTGCAGTGCTTAATTGGTAACCCATGTCCATTAGGGGTATTTAGACTAAAACTATTGCCAAGACACTTAATGTAGTGAGGAACTTTTCTTAATAAATAATTCTTTATACAAGTATTTTCGGCTTTCCCCTAATGATTCTCTTTCTTCTTCTGCCATAGAGTTCCCTGTATCTTCAAACCTTTAAAGTAATTTTAATGTAAGCAATTTTGCTTCTTGAAAGAAGCCAGGTTTCCTGGGAACAGGCTCAAGCTTTTCATGAATGAATTTGCCTCTTTAGATGTGAGAAACACTAGACATTTTATAGTATTGCACCATCTCATCCCACCACTTTCAATTTTATTCCTCATTCGTAGACTACAGGAAACCTTTCTGAGACTGAAATCTTAAATGCTTCCTGTTCCATTCTTAATCCTTGCAGAAGGCTTATTTTTTTCCATTTAGCCTTCGTAGAATGATTTTATGCAGAATTCTGTCACAGTAGTATCCAAGGGAAATTTATCTCAATGTAAAATTTTCAAATGACCTCTGAAGACATGCCAAATAGAGGTCTTGGACTTTGTTCCTCAGTAGATTGTCCTTTGGTATTAAATCTCTTTTAAAAGGGTAACAGTGCTTGTCACATACATTATTACGGATTGAAAAAAGAACAAGAATAATTCGGAATATGGCCAGCTTATACCTAATATAATGATTCTGAGAAGAAGAGAAACTTTATTTCATGTGATATACAAAATATATCCAGTTTCATTTTTGCAAAATTACCCTATACACTGTGGAGGCCGAAAGCCTCTCAACAATAGAGTCTGCCTCTCTCCCCTGGAGGGAATGCCCTTAGGCACTCCCTCTCAGAATGTTTACAAAAAAGTTACTCCCGGCATGCCTCCCTGTTCTATGTTAATTGCCTGTACCCCATTGGCCCTTCCCCCTTTGTACCTCCCCTGAGCCCTCAGATGATTCATTTGCTGCTCTGTCCCGCCCCTTGGCTGTCCTGTATCAACCCTGCTCCCTCAGACCCCTTGAGCTTGTTCGTCCCTCGACCCTATCAAGGAAAGAAGAATAAAGACTTCACCTTGGATCACCACATGTGGCTCCCATCTCTTCCTCCTTCCCTGGCCGAAGTGAGGCTCTCACAGGAGAGCTGAAATCACTCTGTGCCCGGGAGCGAGCTAGCAGGACGTGCCTGTGCCTTGAGGACATCCTCCCCAGGATGGTTCTTCAGAAGGTCGTGGCACTCCACCACCACCCCAGGGCCCCCTGCAACATTACACAGCTCATGGAGCAAATCTCTTAATACAGAGGGCTCCTAGAGGACCTTTTGTTCCCATTATATTTCCACTGAAGTTACAGGGATATGTGATATTAGTAAATTTCTTTTTTACTTCTGTCAAAGTGACAGGTTCATTGCTTTAGCTTCAAAATATATTGTTTGCCTTCATTTACCTATGTGCTTCATCTACTCTATGTTCAATTCCTGTTCCAGATAGCTGTTCCTTGGGACTCTGCAGTGTCCTCCACAAGGCAAGCTGTCCCTAGGCTCTCCCAAGGGCCTCAAAGGCAGGTGAGGTTTGCTTCCATCCCTGCTCAGGAGGCATTGATAACCCTGATCATTCCAATACATTGAATGAGAGTGAGATACTCACGCAGTTCTTAGTGTATCTTGTCCTTCCTCATTGGACATGTTGTTATTTGCATATTTTGAAATCCAATTTAAAAAGAAAGCTTCAATCATTCTACTCATGCTGCAACATTTAACACGAATGTGCCTTCTTCCTCCTTTTCTTACATATCAAAATTTCATCCCCAATAGTGTATAAAAACTTTCCACCTTTCAATTTTGCTGGTTGGTCCTTAGCCCCTGAGCTAAGCTCTTTACCACACAGTCCCAGCGCTGTGATTTTACTTTCCTTATCATGTGTGTATCTGTCCTACAGATTTGCTCACAACCTTTCCTTACAGTTCTGTAATTTTCTCAGCTATCTGAGCCAGGGCTCTGCCTATACAGGTTCATACAGACCTGAGCCAGGGACTCTGGAGCTCCAGGAAGTCAGAGAGATGATGAAAGGTTCTAGCTGGGTCAACCGTGGCAGAAAAAAAGGGCTTGAAAGATGACAGCTGCTCTGGCCTCACATTTTCAGTCTCTTTCCCTCGCCTCTCCAAGCATCTGCTTCTTAGTAATTATTCTCTTCCCTCAGGATTTCCAATCCAGTTTACTTCCTTGAACTTTGTTCCTTTGTTTCCTCAGACCTCTTGCTCCCACTCAGTTATGCTAACTTCCCATTTAGAGTCCTTTGCTGCTTCAGTGCACTACTTTGTACTCAACAGCCTTCCAAACAGGTGAAAAGGGAGGCAATTGGGGGTGAAAATATGATCTGCCTACACAAGGAAGATAAACATGACTGTATTCATTAAAGGAATGGGAAAAGAGGGTGAGCAAGAATGAAGTGGAACAAAAGCAGTAATTGAGTAATTTAGGAGCCCAAATAGCTACCGAAGTATAAAAACCTCACAAAAAAATGGCATAGTAGCAAATAGAATGAGGTGTTCTAAAATGCAGTAACTCTGTTGACAGCAATAAACAGAAGGATGTCATTCACTGAAAGTTTTAAATGAACCATTCAAATTAAGAAGGAAGAAGAGAGGGGATTAGAGTGATTAATTTTTAAGAAGCAGCCAAGGAATATGATGCAACTAATCCAAAACTGAACCAGTGTTAAGAAACTGACATTTCTTTTGCCTTTATTACTTCATTACACTTCTGGTTTCACTTGAGTCTAAAGGGCAGAAGGATGAAAAGATTTCTCTCTATTCTCTCTAGATTTCCGATTCTGCTAGAACTGAGGAAGTGGAAAACACTATTATGAAGGCTGTTCTAATGAGGCTCACATCTACATAGTAATTCTAAATCTGTTTAGATGCACCCACTTCTGAAAGGTCAGTTGTAGCTTGTGTCACTACCTCTTCACTTTAGCACACAAAAGGGAATTCTCTCTGCTGCCTTTACCCCATTTTCCCAAGATCACATGCAAGTCTCAAGGCCAAGGAGAATTCTCTCTGTTTATCAGCATAATCCTGGAATCAAAGTGATGACTGAAAGGAGCTGAAAAATCTCTCTATGCCTTTCTTCCAATATATGTACTGCAGTAATTGCTTTTCATACAAGCTAAATCTCAAAACAAAACATGGTCGAAATAGGAAGTATGATGTTTAGATATTTTGTTTCCCATCATGACTCTCCAAATCCACTTTTTAGTAGTGTAAAGTAATAATCAGCAGCCATACTTTTGATACGAAAATACTGGAACATACCACAAGTTATCTGTGACCATTAAGTAGTAAACTTGCATGTGACGGCTGGAATTTGTCTGCACGTTCCAACCCTGTATCACAATAAATGCTGGTTCACTGCTTTGAAAATGTTTCAAAACAACCTCATGTTTTGTCAGGCAGGAAGGCTTAGAGGTCTGAATTCTTGAATGGGGATGAAAATCCCAATGAAGGTGTGTGAATGCTGCAGCCCAATAACTGGGATCTTTGTTTATCTGAGGAGCTCTAAGACATATTTCTCTGAAGATTGTATTTTGTCAGTTTTTTCATTTTAACAGATCAAGTGGCTCATAACTAAGCCATGCTGAACTGTTTTCTTTCATGTGCTTCAATCCAGACTGGAACGAAAGGACCCTTGAATTTCCTCCATAAAGTCTGACAGAAAAAACAAGAATGCTATTATTTTAAAAATTTAGTAGTTCTATTTTAGACCAAACCATTGAGGGGAAAAGGGTCAAAGAGAACTTCCAAGGGTACAAGCAGCAAAGATTTTATCTGAAAATCTAGAAACCCACAACCACATCCCTGATTCTAACCAGACAATACTCTTTTTGTTTGAAGCTGAAATTCCACACGAAGCACAAATGGCAAAGCTAGTAAGATTATTTTTTTTAGATTAAAACATTTTCTTTCTGAAATACTCTCTTATAAATTATTATATTCTTCATGTGACATACTACCATTGCATTTTTTATCTACTCAATCAGAGTTCAAGCATTAGGGATTGATATCTGTTGTGATCTGGGGTCTTGTTCCATTGTAGAGTCTTTTTAATTATTTTTCCTGTATTGTTAATGTTATAATTCATCATGAAATTTCTATTGTATTCTAAGTTTTTCAGCTGCCTTAGACTACCTAGCATCTGCTAGCAGCTGCACTGCAGGTGACCCAGGAAAAATAATTAAGACTTTTTTAGAGACACAGTGGTGTGTTTCTATGACTGTACTTTGAGAAGTTAAATGTAAGTCTTATAATCTGTAACACAACCTTAGTTATGTTAAAGTTTGTGGAAATGCTGGGATAAACTTAAGTAATATCAGGACTTTTTTTCCAGTTTTCCACTGTGAATACTTCAAAACAGTAATTGAAAATAATCGTTCCATTATAATTATGCAATATTTGCTAAAAACACTCACTGTTCTTGCTAAAAATTTCCATCAAGCTCACTACTTTACTCACAGAGAGCAAACATGAACATAAAGAAATTAATCACACTTTATCACTCACTCTAACTAAAAAAAATTAACTTTTTTTCTAAATTGTGCTTTAGTCTTTCTACAGTGTTAACAGGTTTTGGATCCACCAAAAATATTAGGAATTTTCCTCTGAAGAAGTTAAAATTTTAATTAATTAACATTTCTAAAAATAATTTTACTTTAAAAATACTAGTTAATTGTAAACTATATAATTATATCAAGTACACACCAAATTTTAGTTCTAAAAACCTTAAAATTAAAATATCTGACTTCTCTATTGTTTTGACAATTAAATAGAGAGGAAAAGGGAGAGTGAAAAGAAAGAGCAAGGGTTGCTTTCTGTGCAGAGATCCACAGCAGAACTGCCCAAAGACTTTGGATCAAAGTTCTGAGTCTGGCTTAGCGTAGCCTGATGGCTCACGAGCCCTGAAGGTCCAGCAGTGGTTTTGTTTTAATGCCGTGTGGTACATTAAGAGGTACAGTGTAATCAGTCACAAGTGTGTGTTTCACTGTGCCTGGTTCATTCCCCACTTGTCACCAGAGGACCTTGCTGCTGGTGACATTGTGTGCCATAATACCTCTGAAAACAGATGAACGGCTGAAATCACACAACTTTTCACTATTCCCTTTTACTAAACACAAATCTAATTGGTAAGGCTACAACAGGAAAATCCATTAGGTAATGGGTAGAGCAGCATCAGAGCCATCAACAGTTGAGGGACAGAAAAAGGGGAGAAAAGAGAAGGCCAGAAATGGATGGAATAACCATAAGAAAATGGCAACAAAGTGGACAGCGAGAAAGAGGATCAGGAAATGCACACCTATGACAGAGTGAGCCAACTTCTCCTAGTTCCTAGAATCAGAAAAGATGAGGTAAACCAAATGAGAGGAAATATTGAAGGAGTCGGTGGAAGTAAGAAGTCTAGAAAATATTTCCTGAAATGCTTACATCATCTGGAAGGTTACAGCCAAGTAAAAATCACAGAAGGCATTTTAAGCTTGTCTATTAAGCACTTTCTGGAAGTTTCTTTTCCTTAGTGTCAATTCACTGGTTTATTTATGCTTGGTTTCATCATAAAAACTGACAACAATGGTAGTGAGAGAGGAAAGTGGAAAGTGCTGATTACATATTGATGACAGTATTTGAGATAATTGTATACTTTAAAAATAAGCAAAATATATCTTCCTAGGTGAGAATTTCCTTGGCATGGTTATAGTCCAATTGATTTCCTACTTTGAGATGAAAGGTAAGACCTATGATGAATCAGAACTCTAAATTTTTCTGGGACCAGCATAGTTGACAGAGATTTGACTGCTTTGCCAGCCTCAGACTACATAGCTTAAACTTCATATCAATGCAACCTCGATGAAAACTTCGGGAAACAACTCTGGCAATCATCAAATATATGCAGAGCTCACAACTGTGAACTTACAGCAGTCTGAGAAGCAACTCACATCTTAAATGTATGGGAAAAGCATGAAACGTGTGAAACATGTGAGGGTAGAAACAGGACTTCTGCTTTCTCTTTACATAATTATGATTTCTGAAAAGCAAGTCACTGCTCCTGTAAAAGTATTTGCTGAGCCATTGGGTACATAAGTTGGGGTAGAAGAGGGTATTTACCAAAATGTGTATTCACCAACATGGTTATTGTCCACATTATCCTTTTTGCCTCAGTAGGAGAAGAAATACTTTTCAGAAGATGGTTCTGAAATAGATATAGTGAGTTGGGCTAAAATTAGCCTCTGGGATTCTTGCCCTTCAATTCACTATAATTTCCCATTAAGGGTTATTAGATTATGTGCATGGCCACCAGTGTACCTTTCAGGGGACACATTTATCCATTGAATTTTGATAGACTTTCGGAAAATCTTTCCACAGAAATGGTCAGAAAAAACTATTTCTGAGGTACAGAGTGAGAGTTTTGCAACAGGCACTGAGAACTCTATGGGGCAAGAAAAGCATCTACATTAGAAAACTAGATATTATACGATACAATATAAAAAGATTTAAAGCCATTCTGGCTCTAGTCCTCTTACACATCTATCATATTTACTGATTCAAAGAACTTCAAATCAAGCAATCCAGCATTTTAGCTAAAGTTAAAAGTTTGTCTTTCTTCAAGGAACATACAGAATGGTAGAAAAAATATTAAAATGTCACATTTTAAATAGTGCTGAAACACAGGGCAGGCTAAATGGTTTAGAGAGAATAAAAAATAGATTAAACTGAAGGTCATTGCTTTCTCCTTAACATATCTTACTATTTTTTTTCCCTGATGAAGCTACTTATAATGATCCTACTTGTCTGAAACTGGCAGCAAAAGGGTGTAGGTTTAGACTCACAGTTACACACTGATCTACCTTCTGTCTTTCAAGGCCATGTGGTTTACTGAGGCATCCAGTGGGATTGCTGTCTGTTTCAGCCTGGAGATTGCTTCCTCTCTGTGCTAAAGACAATGTGTACCCTTCAGGCTACAGCTTACAATTTTTTAAGAACTTAATTTAAATATATGCATTAGAAACTGTACATTTCAGAAAGTGCATAGTTCCCGGAACAGAATTCAGCCTAGATATTATTCATCACATTAACTGCAGGCCACTTGCACAGCTGTGTACCAAAAATGTTGATAACTTACAGACTGAAGCACATTTCACATAGAATAAATAAATACATAAGTGTAGCATCCAATGAGCAAACTCTTTATTCCACTTAAATAAAGTACTTCCATTTCCCCCTCTTAAACCAAGTAATAAAACCAAAATTAGAAAAAAAAAACCTGCCAACCAAATACGCATTTATCAAGATTAAGTTCTGTAAAACTTGATTCTAAACATTTTTTTTTAATTGAATCACCACTGTGGCTAAACAGAGTGATAGAGTATAAATCTAAAATTGAGAAAATGTTGATACAATGAACATTGACATCCCAGACTCAGTACAACTTTTTCTTTGTTTGCAAGAACAGAAAGTAAAATATAAAATCATTTTAATGACTATAAGTAGAAATAAAGATAAAATAGATATAGGTAGGAGGTAATCAGAGGTATAGCTGAAAAGAGATACCATAAGCATAATGTGTCATATATGTCATGGATCATGAACCTTCGTCCAACAGAAGTTTTGAACAAACTAGAAAAAAAAGTCCATGGACATAGGTTGTGTGTTTTTCATTGGGCTGAAGTTGTGGAACAACTATTCCTCATCGTGTAGTGGGGGAGGAAACAGTGTGATCCAGGGACAAAGTTGGAGAGAACAGGAATTTTCACTCATTTTTCAAAAAATCCTTGCCACTTGCGTTCACACTGTCAAAAAAAGTTTGCAATGAGTTTCAGATATGAGGATTTTCCAACTGACCTGAAAACCAAAAGTTGTTAATATACTCAGCTCTTTCACTTCCTCCTGATTCTTCTCCTACTTTTTGTAATTCCTCCCATTTTCATGAGAGGAAACTTGCAGTTAGTGGGAGAAGATACAAGACTCTGGAGCATCCTCTCACTCTGGACATGACTGGAAGATCCCAGAAAATGTGTTGCATCTCCTAATAAGTTTTGTTTGTTTTTAAGTTTGTTTTTTTTTAATTTCCTTTCTTTTTTGCTTTCTAATAGCCTGTTTATCTTTTTGTTAAGTAGCAGTAAGGCAATTAGTACATCATATTTCACATAATTTACAAATCAAACACCCAAAACCTGCAATTGTATGTCCTAGGGACAAATTCAGGTCAGGCAGGGGAAGACGTATTTCCATTGACTACTCCAAAACTACAAATGCCAAATCAGACTCCG
>VZTT01028669.1:5640-22527 GCA_013400855.1 Buphagus erythrorhynchus | reverse complement strand
GAAAAATCAGCTGGGGGGGCAGATTTTGCATGATCAATCTGCAACCATGTTCAGCGTGGTTTTAAAATCACTGTACCAGTCTGGGACCACCATGATGTATAGTCCAGTAGCTAGGCAACTACCACATAGCATATGAGGATAAATTATATGATAAAAACATCCTTAATTATCTCTTACATTAAGTAAAAATAACAAATTTACAGATGTCAAGGCTGCAAAATTCTTCACTTGTTAGTCTGACCCATTTTTGGACTGTGAAACTGGAAGGACTCTGTAAAGATGGCCATCAGGTTATGATTGCTAATCACCTGTCTAGATATAGGTGGGTTTATGATACAGAAATTCATTATTAATTCCCAAAGCTCTGGCTTGAGTTACTACCTGCCAAAATGCATGTACCATTTTAAATACTTCTGTATCAGCTTCATGATGGTCTTCTATAATGAGGTATAGTACCATCTTAACAAGAATTGAAAATGAAAATGCTTTCGGATGTAATTAGAATGGGGAAGAAAGAAGAAATACCTTAGGATGAACTAGAATTCACAACATCATGGGATAAAACAAAGTTTATAAAATCCTGTAAAATTAATTTCATGGCCTGCTGTGTAAAGATTAGGTTTCAGCATATCATTATAATTGATAAATGGATGAGTATCAAAAAGAAGGACTTAAGGTTTCCTGCCATATTGAATCAGTTCTTGAGCATGTAGTTACTTATTCTTTATTTTAAAAGAATCCCTTAAAGGTGACAAGATCCCATAAGAAATTAACAGTTTGCTCTATCTCACACTGTGGGCCAGGTTCTAGACCTGATCTGAATGTTATATTTATGAGCAATATAAAAAATGCAAACATAAAGAGCTCACCTACCGAAATCACTTTGTCCCTAAGCAGAAAGACCCGTACCTTGCTGATTGTGCATGTAATTTGTTCTCAAAAGTTTCAGCTTCTCAAGCAATCATTCCTAGCACTTCCTTGTCCATAGTAATAAAAGTTTTTCATAGTTTCAGTATATGAATAGGCAAAAGATGTAATAGAACAGTTCTTAAGAAGAAAGATGCTTACCAGTTTTTCTGTCATAGATCTGTATAGATCAGTTGCTGTCTGGCACTACTGGGAGACAAGTAGTTTTAAAAATAATCAAGTATGTGTTCTTAAAAGCACCTGATACGTATTCTGCAGTTCATGGTGCCTCATCACTGTATTATATGAAAGCCTTACTGTTTTTACCATGATTATCATCAAAACACCAATATGGAATAAATAAGTTGTACTATACTCACATGCATACAAAGCCACTTTTTTCTAAACTAATACCAGAACAAGAAATTAAATTTAGTGCTTATGGGTGCAAGATAGAAGCCATCCTCACTCTGTTCTTCTGAATATCTGTACAAAATTAAGGAGTGGATCAACAGGCATTTCATAGTTCATATCAGCAAAAATTATGAACATACTCTTACTGATGATGAAGTCAATAAATCACTTTGTCTTGGGGTGACTTCATGATGCTGAATTGTATCCCCATTCATCTGTTTAGCCCAGAAATAAGTCTTGCATCTTTAAGACTAGTTCCAAGAGCGAAGAGTGGGAGAAGAAGCGTGCAGTTTTTTCTCCTGAACAAATGGGGAGAAGGGGTGCTGAATTTTGTTCTTTAGGAAACATCCCTTTGGAAGTCCCTTTCCAAATTTGTCCCAAACCAGGACATGCTTTCAGGGAAATTGGAGTCTTCTTGCTTTGCCTGCAACTTCAGCCATTTGTCCTTCACTTTATGGAGGGATCACTGTCTTCAGAAGAAATACAAACCAACGTGTTGCAGCTGGTGACTGGTCAGCAGGTATGGGTCCCCTGCTTGATCAGATTCCAAGAACTTTTTTGCCTTCTCCAAAACTATCACTGCTTTGCAATTTGTGCTAAAGAATCTGCTATCTGAGCTATCAAGGTGGCACTGCAAGATTGTGCAAGCAATACATCCTTTATACTCTGTCCAAAGGCAAGATCTTCATATCTAAACTACAAATAGCCTGGCTCTCTGCTGAACCAGATCTTGTGATGCAGTAGCTGATCAGAATTTCATGCTCACAAAACACACAATACAAGATACAAAAAGCACAAGGTATAAAAAATATGGATACATTATTCTTTGGTGGCAGACTACACCCTGTATGTTTTTTGGCAGAACATTCGAGCCACTGACAGATCCAAAGGAATAAATCAATTGAAACTGAAGATGTCTCTGGCAGTTGTAACTATTTGAAGAGGCAGGAAAGGATTGGAGGTTCTCTGGAGTCCATAAATGATTTGTAGTCTTGTTTCTATCTTTTTAAGAGACTCTTCATTCAAAAATACAGCTTAGTGTCAGGATGCATGTCAAACAATACTCAACATCATCCTTTATTATTTTGGAAAATGGGAAAGGCTGCTATGAGTAAACAACATCTTGACTTCTAAACTATATGATAGAAAATCTCCCAAATAGAAGTATTATTCAATCAACTCCAGAAGCCTGTCAGTAATTTTGATAATGGGAGGAAAATTAGTAATAGTGTATTACATGATGTCTCATACTCAGGGAGAAAAAAGAACCACGCTTCTGATAGGATCTCAAGGTTGTTTTTTGTGTCCACACATATTTCTGTGGTTCTTATTGCAAAAAAATATTTTTCTTAAGCTAATTCTTAAAGCGCCAAGTTTAGAGCGTCTGAATTTTCTGCATCTGAGTAATCATCTGTTAGCTTTGGACCTCCAGAGGATATCTGGAACAAAATGGAAAGAGAAATGGAATCACGGCTGAGATTTCAGCTGAACCTGCCTTCTGACAGAGGTGCAATGAAAGATGAAAGGGATAACCTCATATAAATGATTTCTGACATCTCCTTTTAGGAAATAGCTGTATTAGATTCATTGTAAAATTTCATCACAGTTTTAATTGTTGAGAAAAGGTCTGGAATTGGATTGACTGGCACTTGTAGAACTCAAATAGTCACAAAAAGAAAGTCAGTCTACTATCAAGGATTTCTTGTCACATAGAAGAACTTTGATTGAAGAAGTAAAAGGTCTTCCAGCAGAAGACAAACAGGACCGAGGTATTCTGCATTGTGAAGAATTTGAGGTAGAATTTGCTGCCATTTTTTTCCTAGAAAACATCCTTGTAGAGGCTATTTTGCATCTCAGAGTCAAATAATTAGAAAAAGCTTCTTTTCATCTGTTCCTTTTTATTGTCATCAGTAGCATAAGTGGAACTGCAAATGTGGTCAGCTGATGCCTATTTGAGAATAATGGGCAGAAAGACTTTAGAAACTTCTACTTACTTTTAGGTACAGAGAGGTTTGTTGAGTTGCAGGCATTATATATAAGAGTATTATACACCCTCTTAGGCCCAGTCAGCCCCTTAACAATTCCACTTGTCTGTAATGAGGTCTTGTCTTTGGTTCAATTCATGAAATTGAAGAGAGTTTCTTTAAAATGAGATTTTCTTGTCTCAAGAGAAGTACAGCTTTAATTCTCTAAAATAGTATGATGATAAAATATAAGTTTATATATTATCTCTAAATTTCACAGTGTGCAATAAAGTTTTTCACCCTTGATGAAAACCAGTTATCTTCATGCCTGTAATCTTTGTGGATGTTAGCAGGACTACTTAAATGATTTGTCTAAGAATTAAATTATTAATTAGGACTTATAATGACTTAACAAGTGTGCAGTATAGTATGTGTAGAATAGATATGTAATTTACTTATTCAGTTGTCACAAACATAGTAGTTTATTTTTAAATATTAGTAGTTCACTTAAGATAGTAAATCAAATCTGCTTCACTAACATTTTTAGACCTACTCTGACATCAGCTTGTATCTTAAAAATATCATTCACAATGTAAATTGAACAGATTATTCAATGAAAGTCCATAGTCTCCTAATTTATAAAATTATATTTAAGTAGTACTATGCAGTGGAACCATTTTTTTCTCATTTGTATCTCAGACTTTCTATTAGCAGCATCAGTTTCTCTCTCCATCTCTCTCCCTGTCCTCTGGCTTTTGCATGCGCTGTGTGTTTGGCTAAAAGCGTAATGAAGGAAAACTATTGATCTGCTTGTTGGAAGGATGGTGGCAATAAAATGTTTATTGCAGTGCTACTCCTTGCTTTCCAAAAAATAAAGTTTTTCAAAGAGGAAGACACTCAAATCCATAGCTTTTCATGTGTTTTATTTAGCCTCATTGAGTGGTTAGAACACGATGTCTTTTATTGTGAAAGACCTGCAAAATACTGCACTAGTTCTCTCTCCCACAAAGAATATTATTTCTGTAAAGATAGGTTTGGAAAATCTATTGGCTGCATACTGATAGATGGAATTTAATTATGTACTTACCATTGTTAATTACCCAGCAGAGACCTGTATTATCTTATTGAGAGTCACCAGTACAGGGAATTAAGGAGCAGTATTCAGAGAACAAGAGGAAATACTATTTCCTGCAGTAGGTAGTTGACTTCAGAAGACCATTCAGAGACTGCATGAAGATTTTTAAGTGCTGTAAGTTAACGTATTTTATACTGTAAATGTACACTACATTACAAAATGTTGTAAATAACTGAATCTTGTTCTTCAGAAATAAAGCCAGGTAAGAGACTGGTTCTCCTGCTTAGACTAGTTTGAATAGAAGGCAGTGCAGAAAGACCAGGAGCTGCATCTCTGGCTTTTAGATGTTTACCACCAGCATAGAACCTGAATTCAGTTTTAGGTGCAGGATGCCAAGTTCCCTGCTGGTAACTGTTGTAAATCTGCTCTACATAGCCCAAATTGAGTAAATGTAAGCAGGTCCCCTGTTCTTTTCTCTGATTTCACGTAGAAGTCCAGCTGATAGAGACCTTGGTTCACTACATCTGACATAAAAAAATATACTGAGCCATTGAACAGAAATTCCTGCATTAAATTCAGATTCTCTATCTTGTTGCCTTATGAATGCCATATACTTTGTAGAGATGCTCTTTCAAATTTGAAATAATGTTTTTCCAAGAAATAAATGAACACAACAGAGCCAGTAAAGGATCCAATTATAAATTGGCGGTTGTCCAACTATGTTGGCACAATCTACTCCTGGTTTTCTTTGGTTTTGATTATTTTTTTTGCAGTTGCAAATAGAACAATGAGTTTTTAAGTAAAATTAGAATTTATAGGTATTTCTCTTTCTAACATGGGCAAGAGCTCAGAGTTTGGCAATTGCCATTTGAAGGATTGCATTTTGATTTACTAGTAGTATCACCTTACTCTACGCTTAAGAAAAATTAATTAATTAAAATTCTTACTTTTAGAGAAGCACAGTTTCCTCAGTGCACATTAAACTGCAAAAATTTATGAAAAAAACAGTCATCTTCCTTATTCATAGAAAATATGCTATGTTCATTCATGATATTAGGATTAGTTTAGGATTAGGATTATAAAACATCTTCTCTAGCATTCTCTGTGTCATGTGAGAACAGACGATGGCAAAATTTCAAAGTTACATCAGGAAGGACAGTGTGTTATTGCAATAATCTGATCAAAGTATACATTAATAACTTTGGTTAATGACATCTTAGATAATTTTTTAAAATTCTTTAACAAATATTGCTATATTTGTACTTTAAATACTATTTATTCACCCATTACCAAATCTCAAATTAGATCCATTATTAGTTCATAAATTCAAAATAGAAGTAAGATGTTACTTAAACCTACAGCTTCTCTGTGCATGGTACTTAGCTTTTGACTTCTGCCAAATAAAATTATCCCTCCATATTAACATTTTGCACTTTCATTCTGCACTAATAAGTTCAATTCAAGCACTAAGTTAATTTACAAAAAAAACTTTAACATTTGGGAGACTGGTAAAAGATGAGGTTTTGAACAGCATCTCATTTAACGTTGCAGATTTTGACTTAAACCTTATCTATTCAACTTGACAAAGTTGTAATACTTTTTACTGATTTTTATTATGGTAAAATGCTTTCCAGGTCTGCATTTATCAGAGAAAGAGCAAATAAATAATTTCTGTCCTTCCCCATCTGGAATTTAAAATTCCCTACTTTCTGTTTCAAGACAAATCTTTATGTTTCAATTTTTATTCCCCCTTGCTTCTTGTACCACAAAACTGGAAGACATTTCACCTTGCCTTATGGTAGAGATGTGCAATCCTTTATGAAACAAATTAGATCAAGCCAAAAAGGTGTCAATGTCATTTTGATTTTTTTTATTATAACACAGACTCCTTTGCATTTTCCAAAGTCAGTCTTGCCATTATTTCAATGTAAACACATCCATTTAAGCAAAGGGGTTTTTTTCCATTTTCTTGTGCAGTACCATACCTTCGACTGTGTGGCAGTAAAATTGCCTTGATTAAATATAACTGTGAGGGTTTTTTTTTTTTACAACCACTGTTTTCTTTTTAAATCCAGTATTATGCTGCTCACCAGCATACAGTATTTAGAATTTATTTGCTTACTACTTAAATCAGCTTGTTTGAGAAGCCAGACATTATTTTGCATTGTGTTACACTGGCAATAACAATGCAACTGTTCTCTAGCTCCAGCTCCCAAAGTAATCTAACTCTGAAGAGTCAGTTTTAGTAATAGAATCTATAGAAAAATTAGCCTAAAGTCTGAAATAGCAATGAATTAAAGTAGAGGAAAGTTTCTATTGCTGATAAAACTTTTGGAATATTGATGTAAAATGCCATGCATGTGATTAAATTTACATGTATCTCTAGTGGGCAGTCTGTTTAAATACATGGAAATCAACTTAGATATTCACAGCAGTGCCAGTATCAGTAATGCACAGCTCAAATGTCAGTGGGTTCCTATGAGTGCTCCCTAAGTTATCTTCCTGTTTTTCCCATTTTTCAAATACTGCTTTTAACATGGAAAAAACTTTTTTTGCTAAGCATTATTGCCATAAAGTTGTTGGTATTTTTTTTTTCAAGAACTGGAGGGCAGAATTAATGTCCTTATTCACAGTATTTTCTATTTTCCTTTCTCATCTTTGAGTTTCCAAAATTCAGTGCTGCTACAAGCCCAGACCAAAATCAAGACTGCACTAAAGGAATCTTATCCTTTTGAGCCTTTGAGACTTAAAGCAAAATCCGAAATGCAAATCCTCTTTCTTCATTTGCATTTCTGGTTACTTTCAAAAATAATTTCTAACTTGAGTTTAACAATAGTTTTTTGTGCAAGATTTGTTCAGTTCCAGCCTCTCCTTTCTATAGCTTATGAACACACTGAAATCTTCATGTTATTCATCCATGACCATTCTGATTTCACTTTAAGGATTCTCCTCAGAGGAATATAATCTGTATTTCTGTCTCAGCTCAAAGGTAGAAATCTAGGTCTTCATACAGTAAGTTCACTATCAAATATTTACTACTCAGATGGATTCATGAAATGAAGAGTTCTTTTTCTTAGAGTTGTTGCTCCCTAGTTTGAATCTTAAACTTTAAAGAACTTCATTTATTTTTGTACTTTAAAGTGTACAAGTCTGAGGTTTTGACTGAATCTTGTATACATGAGAATGTGATATACACCAGATACAAGATTATTGTTACCTGTGTTTGCTAGTTTTGGGTCTTGTACTTGAAGCCCTTCGAATTTAATCTTCCTAGCTCAAAAAAAATATTAAGCTTAACTAAAATCAACTTATTTGAAGTTATGCTAGTGTAGAAATTGTGATCATACTACATGGCAGAAACATGTTTTTTTCCTGCTCATATAGTTAAAAAAGTAGTCCTACCATTCACTTTAGAATGATAATAACTATAAAAATCTCCAACCAAAATTCCTGGTAAACACCAACAAGAAAAAGGTGAAATTTAACTTTAAAGATGCTTTAAAAAAATGTAAGAAATTGAATGGTGGCTTTTGCTGACTCTTTGGACCTGAAGGTTCACTGCACATTTGATTGGTGGCTTTTGAAGCCACAAAGTCACAGAACAGAGTTTATAAGTTTTGATTGCTTTGTTCCTGTTTACATGTGTTCATGTTCCTTTAACATAGAAATACAAGGAATGTTACCTGTATGGTCAACTTCCAGGAAGATCAGATTGTAAGCATGAAATGGGAATTGTAAGCTTTGTTAGCCTACAAGTTTGAGTCAGACTCATTCAGACTTCAGTGGAGAGATGCTTTCTCACTCCACAGACCTTGGATCAAAGGGATGGAGGCCGTAGGTCTAGAAGCAGGTAGGAGCAGAAGCAGTAATGCTAAAAATTCCAAACATGCCTCTGCCAATTCCCCCCAGCATTTATTCAGATATTGACAATAACTAGATATTAAGAAAACTGAATTATGTTTCCCTGCAGTAGCAGGTGTGGTAAATGGCGACTCCATCTCTGCTGCTTCTGGAACAGAAAGTGCAGTTCTGTGGCAGGAAGAATGGGTGCCAAGGAAGTCTCCGTCACATTTTCTGTCTCCACATTAGTGCTGACTTAATTTTTCTTGCTGGAAAATCTTCTTGCACCACTTTCAGGAGTACTCATTTTCTGTGTGTCCTTCTTGAGACACATATTTTGTGATATCCATGTCACACCACAGCTGGCAACCCAGAGAGCCAGGAGTGTCCTGGGCTGCATCCAAAGCAGTGTGTGCAGCAGGGCCAGGGAGGGGATTCTGCCCCTCTGCTCTGCTCTGTGAGACCCCACCTGCAGTGGGGTCAGCTCAGCTCTGCATCAGCTCTGGGGTGCCAGCACAGGAAGAACATGGACCTGCTGGAATGAGTCCAGAGGAGGGCCATGAGATGATTCCATGGCTGGAGCATCTGTCCTGTGAAGACAGGCCAAAAGAGTTGGGGCTGTTCAACCTGGAGAGCAAAAGGCTCCAGAAAGACCTTTGCAGCCTTCCAGTACCTGAAGGGGACTACAAAATAGCTGAAAAGAGACTTTTTACAGCACATGTAGTGATAGGACGAGGGAAAATGACTTTAAGCTGAAAGAGGGCACGTTCTCATTAGGTGTTAAGGTAGCAAGACACTGGAACAGGTTGTCCAGAGAAGTTGTGGTTGCCCCATCCCTGGAAGTGTTCAAAGCAGGATGGGGCTCTTGGCAACCTGGTCTACTGGAAGGTGTCCCTGCATCTACTGCATACTCATTAGGCTAAGTGGTTTGTCAGTCAAATCAGGGTGTGAAATTATATGAAAAACGGCAAGTAAATACCATTTCTGTGGCAAACAACAAGGATAACAGGAATTTTTTTGCCCTTGTACCTCTCAGGAAATACAGCTTATTCTCTCTGCCTTTATTTGCACTATTTCTTAAACTGGAGACTATTTCCAGGACATTTGGAGAATTTTCAATATTTTCGTTCAAACCAATAAAAGGTCTTGTTCACGGTCAGTAACACAAGTAGTAGAACGTTTTCTTTTTTAAAGTGCATTGTTTCTAGAGATTTTTTGTGTCTTACAAATCCCACTTGAATTTTGATAGCACAGGTTAGAAATATCTGTTGAAGTTTGTGCACAAATTTGGCAATAATGTTTATGACTTGATTTAATATGGGCTCTATCTTATACAAGATACCTGATCTCTTCATATTTGGGTATTATAATTAATGGAGCTTCTCTGAAGAAAAAGCAGTATGATCTTGAATAAGCTCTGAGCTGCCCCTCAAATATCACCAAAACGTGTCATCTTTCCAGTGTCTACCGCCCAGCAGTATCTGTATGCTGTCCCCCCTCCTAAGAACACAAAATGCAGCTCATATTTTTTGTTCATACAAAGGTAAACATTTCATTAAAACTACTCTGAAGAGAAGAAATCCCTCTTTGCTTCTTTTAATTTGCAACTCAGAAGCCTATACTGCCAGTTTGTAGTAGCCAGTTGGCTTTCCTGTTAGCTTACTGTGGTTTGCTATTTTGTCTCCTTTTTTTGCTGTATATATCACAGTTCTTCATGTATTCTCATTGTGAGGTGTTCAGCTTGCAGTTTTAGCTAGCATATAAGATTTCTCTGAATCCTCTTCTAGGATAAATAAATATGTTGATTTTACCTCTCCAGGACAATGTCAATTTCTGTTGAGAGGTGACTAATCTAAGAAAACTGCTTTTTGCCTTTTCATTCCATATTGTTTAAAATATTGGATAATACTTTTTTTTTTTTAATACTGCTCCTGTAAAAGTAATCACTTCAGCCCTTATGTTTCTGTGGTGTATTCATCAGTCCACTTCCACTGTCCTGTTTGAATGGTAGTTGGGATGAACCATAATCTGACCATAGAATTCAATATGTTTGTTCGTAGTCTACTGGGAAATAATTATCAAAATTCAATAAATCTGTATGTAAAGTGTAGGTGATTAGAAAAAAACTCAGAAAAGAGAGCTCAGTAATATATGGATGAAGACAGTGATATATTCAAGATTTAAATTTTACTTTTGTTCAGTATCGTAAAAATCTGCTCCTAAAATTATTGTAGCTTCAAATAGTTTTCTGTTTATTTCTTCACACTGATTCCAAATGAGTGATTTCTTGTGTGAAATACCACATTATTTATTATTCATATTTAAATTTTGGTGAGCTGAATCCCACCACTAGTAATGCTTGTTTTAAAAATTGTGTTAATGAGTAATGTCTGCTGCTATCAAATTCCTTGTGCTTGCTTTTCTTTTCATTTCAGAAGTGGTCTCAGTATAATAAGAAAAAATTATTCTGTGTTTTGAACTGGCTTTACTCCTAATTCAGATGGCCATAAAGCAGTCTCTTATGACCTTGTGTGTTCAGCTCAGTGTAAAAGTGTTGTTTGAATAAGAATTGATTCCTCAAATTGGAAGATCACATGTTGTAATAGGATTTTTTAATCCTCACATACTTTATTGAATGTTTTGTGAAGTACACAATTCCAGATGCACTTTTTTCTTTTTTGGAACTAGACAATCTTTAAGGTCCCTTCCAACCCAAGCCATTCTTGTGAATGTTTTTTTAACAACTTCTTTTTTGTTTTCCATATTAATTCAATCAAAGCTATTCTCTCTGTTCTTCAGGATAGATTTAACACAGTTTTTTAAAATTAACAATGTATTTAATTGCATTTTTTATTTGCTCCTCGTTTAATCTTATGGAAAGAGTTTAGAATAACACACCAAAATCAGTTTTTATAAGTATTATCAGAGAAGCTTGAGACATTGTTATTCATGGTTTAGTTTTCTCTTATCTGTTTGTTTAGAGACACTGAATTATGTATGTTGCACTCTTAGAGGATAGAAGGTATTTTAGGCAGAACACACTGTGTAAACCCCTACAGTTATAAATCAGATTGCATGTGATTTGAAATCTTTCTAAAGCAGGCAAATATTTCAGAGACCAATTAAATGGCACATGCACAGTGTTCGTTGTACAGAACTCAGATCATGAAATTACTTATAAATCACATGCAGAACAGAAGCAGCAGCAGCATACTTTCCCATAGCATAGCAGATTTGTTGTCTTCATAAAACTGCTGAAATTTTAAGGAAAGGCTGCATGAGTTGTGCACCTTCTCACCTGCAGTAAGGGCAGGAGGTGCAACACCTCATGAGCAGTCCTGCCTGGTGAAATTGTTAGAGCTGCTGTGCTTTGCTTTTCCTGCTTCCTTCATTACAGCTTGGCCAGCTCATTCCCCCTGCTGTACTCTAGTCCTCTGTGTCTGCACATGCTTGGGTTTCTGCTGGTGGTTCCACATTGTGCATGCTTTCCTCCAAGTGGAGCAATGTGCTTTCCCATAAGTGCTAAAGGTTATGGGTCAGCCTCCTGCAGGCTCTGTGTTCCTGAGAAATGGGCTCTTTCTGTTGGTGGTAACTCATGTTTTGATGTCATTGTTCTGAATTGTTCTTCATGTTGTAATATTGAGTTAAAATGTACTCCTGTAAGAGTTAGCTTTTCATATTGGGCTGGAAACTCTTCATCTTTGTCTAGAAATTTGTTTTATTATAACCAATGGCTTTTAATTGTACCTCCCATAATGAAGAGCTGACTTAATACTCTGTGCTAATCTTGTTATGACTTTAAAAAGGTAAGTAATTTCTCTAACAATTCCTAACAGTCATGGTAGAGTATTAAAGGGTTTCTCAGTTTTCTTTTTCATTATTTTTCACATGAATTTTTCACTTGTAGCATGAACTTTTCTTTGTGTCTTTTTCTATTTTTCTTGGAAAAAAAATTTTTTAGACTGATTTTTATTTGCAGCAAAACATACGATGTAAATTTAAATTAGTCCAATTTAGTACAGCCACTGATTTTGTTTTTCAGACCAATCATGACAGATATATAGAAGTTATCAGCAGGACTCTTTATTTTTACCATTCCCTTTATTTATTTTTGAGTACTTTATTTCACATTCTGTTTACTACTTCAGCCTATGGGAGAAAGTTTACATGCCTTCCAGCATGATGAAGTTACATTTTCAAGACCATAAAATCCAGTTTGCTTAAAATACAGAGTAATGTGAACTGAATGCTTTGGGTTTGGTTACATTCTGTCTGAACTATGCAGGGGAATGGTACTGGCTGATAGCCCAGTGTATCTTCTGCCAAGATAGATTGGGAGCCAAGAGACTGTAGAATGGACAAACAATAAATCTATACTTTCCCTGTGAAAGAAAAGACAGCCATAAGTTGTTATTTCTGTAACTACCTGTGAATGAGAAGAATTATAGTAAATTCTCCTAATAATAATTCTCCCCAGTCAGTCATGGTACTATATGCAATGTAGCATGGATTCCTCAGTTGACAATAGCTGTGAAAAGAATACAGATTTTTTGTAAATGTCACAAATAACAAAGTCGTAAAACATACAAATAATGAATATTTTAAAAGGCACTTAAAGCACATGACCCCATTTATAAAAAAGTTCAATTGCTGACAAAACTGTATGTGTTAGGAAAATGGTGGGTTTTATTCAAAATCATTTTACTGGAGTTTTGATTAAAAATAACATTTAGGATAAGAATGTGCAATTCATATTAAACAGAAGTATTATGTAATAACTAATTTTGATGTCAGTTATGTTAAAACATGGTTTGTATTCTGCAGCTGTGAGCATAGGTTGGGAAACGATCAAGTCTAGCTGATCAAGCCTTTTATTTTATTATCATGGATTCCTCTTCCACAGCTGCTTTTAAAATTTGTGGGAAGCAAATTATTTCTCATACTGCATATGTTGCCCATCAGGTGAGTGATAACATGGAAACTTTAGGCTGGGTGTAAGAAATCAAAAAGTAAATATGAAGTCCTCTGTGTGCACAGAATTAAAAAAATGACCTGTAAGAGGCTGTATGTGAAGCCAGCTGTCTTTTGTTACCATTGTCATTTGGACATTTTAAGAGCAAAACTTTGTCAGCACGTTTTTTATATTAGAAGATTTGATCTGCAAATCTCAGCTGCTCTGTTCATTATAAATCTCTTGTTTTTGTCCATACACTAGCTCCACTATAGGTTGGAAGGGCTTAAAGATGAACTGAGGAGGAATAGAGGCTACAACTCGAGAGTAACTATTACTGCTCAAAGGAGCTGTTTTCCATTCGCAAACATTGCTTTGCGCTATGGGTTTGGGCTCCTTCTGTTCCTCCACTTTGTTGAAAGACTCTCTCTTGACTTCCATTTTACTTCTTTAGCACTGTCTTTGTCTGCTAACATTTTTCCTCCTTCTCTAGTAGCTTTTATCTGTGTCCTTTGGATCACATATTTTACTTAGTTTGTTTTAGTAGATTGTTTCAAATGTTTGTGTTTTGTATTTTTGGTTTTTTGCCTTTTTCTTTAGGACTGTGTTATCTCACTGAATTTCATTCCACAGCTGCCGAATCGCTTGGTTATTTTGCAGCAGGTCCATTCCTCATTTTCTCTTTTCATGTTTCTCAGTGAGAAATAAGAGAGCCTCTTCCATTTTAAACAGTAGTCTTACACACATAGGCCCATGTCTCCTTTTGCATACACCATCTTCTGCCTCGCCACACCCATCCTGCTTCTCTCTCCCTCTCAAACTGTGCTTCTCTTTCTTTTGTGTTTTCTTTACTGCCATTATACCACCTTTTTGGTCCAGAATTGTCCTTTGGTAAATTATAGGTAAATATTTACTTCTTCCAAAGAGAGTTCATTTTATGCCTTTGAAATCTGGTAAAACAACTCTGGGCCAAATTTGGGCATCATTAATATTTTGTTTGCAGTTTTCTTGTATAGTATTTTTGGTGGGAAGGGGGGAGGGTGTGGGGTTTTTCTGTTTGTTTTTGTTAAACAAGAGTTTTTTTCAGGGAAGGACACCATAACCCACTCTAAGT
The DNA here is from genome assembly GCA_013400855.1 of Buphagus erythrorhynchus. Classification (NCBI taxonomy): domain Eukaryota; kingdom Metazoa; phylum Chordata; class Aves; order Passeriformes; family Sturnidae; genus Buphagus; species Buphagus erythrorhynchus. The sequence goes on along the minus strand of VZTT01028669.1, from coordinate 8,263 downwards.
TGCAACATTACTTTCCATAAGTTATTCCATTACAATAAGTAGATTGTGTTGCGCTGTAGAATCCAACTTTTTTATGTGACTATCTATTTGGGGCAAGCTGCTGTGGAACAGAAGAAAGAGGTTTAGAAGCTGGGGCACAGTTTGTTTCAGCCTTTAAAGGTTGTCCCTTTCCAAAGACAGCTTTTGAAGGGTTGGGGGTTTATCATTCTTCATCAGTTGTTAGATCATACATATTGATTTTCTAGGCAATTTTTCTGTGGCTGCAAGTCCAGAGTGAGGTCTGAAAGATAATCTGGATTCACTCCTGTGCTTTTGCAGCAGAGACAGATATTCTGCTGGGAAATTACACCCTCAGCATCACCTGTGCTATTCCTTCTTTCACTACATGTGCACACTTTTACTTTATTAGTATTCTCAATTAAATTTAAAACACCTTTGTCAATAAAGTAAAAAAGAGAAGGGTTCAGTTCTTACTATCTCAGAAGTTTGTCTTCCTGTGAAGTTTGCTTTAGCTGGGGTTTTGTCCACACAACATGTTTTTATTCAAGTGCTGCCAGTTCAGTCATCTGGCCTGACAGTAGTCCATCTGAAAACTTGCAACTTCAGGGTTATTATACAAGGTATTATTTTCCCGAACCTGAGAAGAATTAACAAGAATTGATGCTTCCCTATAGGTAAAATTTAAACACTGTTGTGTTTACAGGGCTGATACTCTTTAAAAAAATACAATTCTTTTTTAAATCTGCATGGTAAACAGAATTGTAAATATCTGGTATTACTAGAATATTAGATCAATGTGAATTGTCCAATTTCCCTATAGCAAGACTAATCTATCTGGAATAGCACAGTGGCAGCTAAGTATCAAGGAAGAGGGTTTGTTGAGAAACCATGTCATTCGCACATCATTACTTTTTAAAGTGGAATTCCACTACAAAATTCATAGTGAACATATCATTTCTTTTAACCAAATAGGAACAGCAGAATAAATTGATCAGCTCCATCCAGGAGCCATTTATACAGTTGTGTGTTGCTTATACAATTATGAAGAATTCTTATTAAACATCTTCAGAATCAACATAATTGAAATTAAATATTTTAAACTCTCAATACCTGAAAATATCAGCAATAGAATTTTAAATCAGGTCATATACTTTTGTTAGTATTCTGTCTAACTATCAAACTGGACCTAGATTCAGAGCTACTGTAATTACAGCTGTATTAAAAAATGTGGATTTTCTGTTGAAAACTGATGCTTAACACATAATTTTAAGCACTGTTCTTTGATTTTTCTCACTTACTGTCCTTAGGCCATCTTGTTTCTTATGGGAGGGGTGTGGAATCAAATTGCTTGTATCAGATTCTGACCATGAGCTACTACCCTTCTGCTTAAATATACTTATCTCATGCAAAATATGTAAGAATGTTGCTGAAAATATGTATAGCCTCTGTCTTAGATCCCAGGAGCTTGCCCATTTTATCTCTGTATTTTACAATCTTGTTAACTTCTGTAGCTTATAGACTCTGTGCTCTCTCTGCAGGTCCAGTCTAGGTGCAGCAGCAAGGAGAACATCCTCAGAGCAAGTAAGTGCAGAAACTTCTTAGCTCTATTGAGAAACTAGGACTGCTCAGAAGACAGCAAGTGATAGTCAGATCAGAGGTAGAACTAGGTGGGTTGCCAGCAGAAATTTAATAACTTAAGACAGTGAAATCCAGTCCAAAGGTAAAACTGTAAATAGCTCATAGTGTTCATGTATTAATGGAGAGTCTTAATTTATTCTTCCAAGTTGTTTTGCTAATGACATGGAGGTCTGTGTTGTTTGTAATTTTTTGTTGTAAATGATCATGTGTGTGCAGGTTTTATGGGCAAGAATTAATTCTCAAAGACAATGAAAATGGAAATTCTCAACTTCAATATACATTATTTTTATTTTCATACTTGAACATTAATTTGAATGTTGGATTACATAGAACCAAACCAAAAAATGCAAAGGCTAAGAAATCACATTTGATCCAAGTGATGTCTAGTTTAATTTGCACAATTCTTTGTGTTGTGGGAATCTTTTCTAGTCTAAAATTTGATCCACCGTATGTCCATGTATATATATATATGTATAATGACAGGACTAGGAAGTTGTTTTGGTAGTAAAAGAGCAGGCTGTCAAGAATTTTCTACCTTATGCAACCAATTGAATTAGCTGCTTCAAAGCTAGAGGATTATTTTGTCGTACAAAATGCAGCTTAATGTAAGTTATTTTTAGAACTATCTGACATTTCGCATTAGTGAAAGATAACTTAGTAAAGTCTGAGGAGTTGTTTAATGTAATTTTCTTGTAATTAAATTACCATTTAGTAATTTTACGATTTCAAGAAATCGTTTGTTTGTCTCTGGGTGTAGTTAAATCTATGAAACCTCTAATAGAAGAGTTAGCATTTGTTAGTAGGAAGAAATGGGAGAGAGAAAGGTTAGTAGTTACACCAGCATCTTTCTTCCTTTCTTCATTAAGATTATCCATGTTAGTGTAAACATAAAGGGGCTCTATTTTCTTGGCTTTTCTTGCAGAAATAATGTGTTACTTTAGGTGTTGGAAAAAACATGTCAGAGATTAGGGAATTTTATCTGTTT
>VZTT01028668.1:0-11746 GCA_013400855.1 Buphagus erythrorhynchus | reverse complement strand
TTTTTTTCCTTAAATTTTTTTTTAAAGCAACGATTTATTTGTTGGGTTCCAATTCTATCTGCTGCAGAGCCCATGAAGACACACCAGGCACAGGCTGGTGAACTCTGCCCAGAGCAGCTGTGGCTGCCCCTGGATTCCTGGCAGTGCCCAAGGCCAGGCTGGACAGGGTTTGGAGCAGCCTGGGACAGTGGGAGGTGTCCCTGCCCATGACAGGGGTGACACTGGATGGGCTTTAAGGTCCTTCCAACCCAAACCATCCCAGGATTCCATGGTTCTACTCCAAATTCTGGTCAATCCTCTGGAACCTGGAGGTGAGCCTGTTCCCCCAGACCAGAACCACAGCTTGGCATGGGATGTGCCAGCATGGACACATGGAGACCTCCCCACTTCTCCTCCCCTCCAAACCCTGCTGCCCCCCAGCCAATGCTCCATCTGGGATGTGCTCCCACAGACAGGAGCTTCAGGAATACTCACTGGCTGTACATCCTCCCTGATGAAGGGCCTGAGCCTGCAGAACCAAGCACAGAGCCAGAGCTGTGCTGGGTTTTTATGGGGTGCTGAGCCCTGCCCAGGGCAGCCCCATCCCAAAACAGCCCCCACCAATGAGAGCACCCTGGGAACAGAGCCGCCTTTCAGCACCAAAATCCTCCCCGGGCTTTGGGAGCTTTTGTCCTGCTGTTTACACAAAAAGGAGCTTTCACTGTTTTTCTGAGACCTAAATTCTTCCCAAGCAGAAGTGATTACAAAGAAAAAAAACCCAGGGAGGAGTGAAACGGAGCTGGAGCTCTGCCGGGAGCTGGCACCAGCACTCAGCTCTGCAGGGACCATCCAGAGCCTCACCCAGGAGTGATGTGACACTGGGGACACCAAGAGAGGAGAAAATGCCAGTGGCAAACATCATGGAATCTCCTGAGCTGGAAGGACTCACAGGGATCATTGATCCAACTGCTGGCCCTGCCCAGACCCCCAACATTCCCCCCCTGGCCATCCCTGTCCAAACGCTCCTGGAGCTGCTCTGGCAGCCTCGGGGCTGGGACCATCCCCTGGGGACCTGGGCAGTGCCTGCACCCTCTGGGGGAAGAACCTTCCCCAAAATCCAACCTAAACCTCCCCTGACAGAGCTCCAGCCATTCCTTGGGATCCTGTCCCTGTCATAAGAACAGAGATTGGAGCTGCAGCCCCCTGAGGTCTCCCCTCAGCCTCCTCCAGACTCATCATTAGGAACCACCCCTAGTAAGAGTCACCATTTATGAAAACAACAGTGCTGTCAAAGAGTAATTTCAAAGATAAACAAGATCTGAGTTTCCTGCTGTACTCTCAGGCAGATGAAGGTGTTTTATCACCAGTACATTCAGGTGCTTCTCCCACCCAGATGGAAACAGCTCCAGGGATCCAAACTGGGGTGAAAGAACAAGGGACATTGAACAGCCCCTGTTCCCTTTGCTGCTACAACCAGCACGTGAGGGTTGGCTTCTTGCCCTGCTTTTGTTTGTTTGCTCTCTCTTTCAAGGCAGTGTTTCCACTTGGACAAGGGCTCATTTGAGGCTTCTCACAGAAAAAATCAGGATACTGCACTGAGATCTTGATTGAGGCCTCCCATTAACCCTTTCTGTTGAAGAATCATAATTATAATTTCCCTATTTATTCCCATTTTGGTTAAGTTCTGTCAAAACCTTAGAAGGGAACATTAAATAACCTGGATCAAGAACTGGGAATAATGAGGGCAGGCCTTTGAAAGCCAAATCCTGGGAAATGTGAGCTTCTCACCTAATAAGTTACTTAACTGGAACACCACATAAACAAAGCATTTATGCAACATGGAATGGGGTAGGAAGCACTGGAAGCAAGTTCAGGTAGGTGCTGAGTGTTGGAGGTGGTTGGTTCCAGATGTTTGGTTGGTTCCAGATGTTCTGGGGGAGCAACAGCTGCCCCTGCCCTGAAAGCACAAAGTTCCCCACAGGACATTAAGGCATCATTAATACAGGGTAAAATGAGGCTAATCTGGGTTTCTCATTTACAAAATCTCTTTTAAAAAAGGAGACAAATGGTATTTTTTTAGGCTCAGGATCACAGATGTACCATGGAATTCCTGGCTGTGAGGGTGGGCAGGTCCTGGCACAGCCTGGGACAGTGGGAGGTGTCCCTGCCATAGCAGGGGTGGCACTGGGTGGGATTTAAGGTCCCACCCAACCCAAACCAGTCTGGGATCTCAGAGCCATGCAGTAGATTAATTATTATCAATTATACTTTCCCAAAATATTCCTGCAGATTTAAACTCCTGTGGGGAACCTTAATCTTATAATAATTAATAAGCAAATCCCTAACTCTGGAAAAAATAGGGAAAATCAGTGTGTGCTGTTCTCACTTCATGGATCATCCATCACTCCTGTTTTGAGAATCACACCAACAGATCCAAAATGAATTTCACATGAAAACATCAGAAATACACTTCAAGTCTTTTAATATAAATAAATATCAAAAAGTTGATGAGAGTTTTACAGATGATATGAACAGAAGCATTTATGGTGAGATAATCATTTATTTATGGTGAGTTGGCTCTCCTGGTCCTGAACTCATAGAAGCTTCTTTGTTTAAACACAAACATTTTGAGAATAGAAAAGGCACTTAAAAGTCACAACACATACACATGTAAAAACTACAATAAATGGCACAAATTCCTCACCAGACACTTAAAGGTTATAATAAGAGGCAGGTCATTAGTTTCCCATAAAAAGCATATATAAATTTTTGGTTGACAACAGCTTTATGTGTATTTTCACATTTTCCTACTCTGATATATTGCAATAATTTGTAAACAGATAAACATTTTTCTTTTAGAAGTTATTCCAAAGCATCTGCACAAAAAAAAAAAAAAAAAGAAAAAAGGTATTTTGGCACCTTCCAGCACAGTGTCCATGTAAACATTTCCTCCTTCTGCAGCACAGCCACCACCAAACTCCTGCAGCAATTCCTTTGGTGAATCCCTCAGACTTCCAGCAGGGAGAAATGGCTCAGGTGTGGTGAAATCAATACCTGAGGCTGCGAAATTTGGGTTTCCTGAGGCTCAGCATGGGCTGTTTGATGGTGGGTTTGTTCTCCAGGAGCAGTGCTTCTGCCTCTGTTGTGGGGAATCTGCTCCCATAGATGTAGGGATATTCCTTCTGGAACTGCAGCACACACAGACACCCGTGACAACAAAATCCCAGACCCCACAGAAAACTCCAGCTGTGCCAGAGCACACTCCATGCCTGTTGAGCCTGCAGGAATTCCTTTATCCAGGAATTCCATGGATAAATGTGTTTTACCCAACAGGGAGCCAAGATTCAGCCTGTTTTGGAAGGGATCTCCCAGGAAAGCTTACACTGATTCAATGAAAATGCCTGGAATCAGAGCAGTGATTTGGACATTTTGCCTGTTTCCCATGCAAGGCTTTAGGAAGGGATGAAAAACTATAAATACATCTGAACACGAGCCAAACCTTTCCACTGATGGATTCAAACCACCTTTGTAACTTCTGGTGTTGACACAACTGGGACCTTACCCTCTAGAAAGTGCAGTGCCATGAATTTGGCTTTTCCCAAGAATTCCCAACATTTCCCATGGATAAGAACGTGTCCAGCAGGCCCAGGGCAGTGCCCACCCCTGTGCTGGCACTGCTGAGGCACCTCCAACTCCTGGGATCATTTTTGGGCCACCATTTCCTTCCTCTCCTTTGCCCTGCTGCTGTCAATCATTTCTTACTCCAAGCCTTAATCAACTGTAATTAACCATTCTTCTTTACATTCAGGAGTTTTGATGGTCTTTGAACCAAACCAGACTCACTTTGAGAGGCCCAGAAAAGTTTCCACAACACACATGGAAGTCAGAGCTGCAGGAGGGGCACCAAAGCCAAGTGTGGCTGCCCTGAAAAGCTGCTTGTTCAAATGGGAGTCACAAGACTTGCTTAGGAGATTCCAGGACAAGTACAAAACTATTCCATTGGGCAGAAAGATTTGCCAAAGGAAAGAAAAACCCTCCTGGATTAAATCCTGCCAGAACTGCTGTGTTTTAGCCTAACTATTAGGCAAGATGTTGGTAGGCCAGAGAAGTGCAAGATAATCTTGAGCACTGTAAATGTTACAAAACACAAAGCCAAGGCCACCAAAAGAATGTTTCAGGATTCTCAACAGAGAGAGTTTGGTCTCTTAAAGCCAAAAATCATTGCTTTTAACACCTATTGAATTTAACCCCAGCTATGGCATGTTAATGATGACTTGGAATCCAGGCTGCAATGCCATCAGGAATCAGAATGCCATCAGAATGAATGGAAAGCAGGAGCTCTAGCAGAATGGTTTGATCCTGGTTTTTTGATCCTGGTTTTACACCATTGTTTTTACACCACTGCTGCCAGTCAAAGGCTGGATTATTATGGAGTGGTTTGGATTGGAAGGAACCTTAAATCCCATCTCATTCCAAACCCCTGCCATGGCAGGGACACCTCCCACTGTCCCAGGCTGCTCCAGCCCCAGTGTCCAACCTGGCCTTGGGCACTGCCAGGGATCCAGGGGCAGCCACAGCTGCTCTGGGCACCCTGTGCCAGCCCTGCCCACCCTGCCAGGGAACAATTCCTGCCCAAAATCCCATCCATCCCTGCCCTCTGGGAAGCCATTCCCTGTGTTCTGTCCCTCCATGCCTTGTCCCCAGTCCCTCTCCAGCTCTTCTGGAGCCCCTTCAGGCCCTGCCAGGGGCTCTGAGCTCTCCCTGGATCCTTCTCCTGTCCAGGTGAGCACCCCCAGCTCTCCCAGCCTGGCTCCACAGGATGCAGCATTAAAAACCATTTTTAAAATCCCAAACACAGCACATGAAGCACCCAAAAGCTCTTGAGCACAAACATTTCTCAGCACATTCTGCTCCTCTCCTGCCCCAGGCTCTGGTTCATGAGCCCTTTCCTCACAAAGGCACTGCAGAAGCAATGAAATAAACTCACCTGTTTTAACTTTTTCTTTTTGTCCTTCACAGAGAGGTTTTTATCCTTGATGATGTTCTCCAGGAGCTCTGCCACTGCAGCCTGTGAGGTGGAGACCTTTTGTTCTTCAAACTCCTGAGGAGTGATTTGCTTGCAGTAGGAATATGTTGGCAAGATGGCACAAATTTCTTCTTTCTCCTGTTTGCACTGAAAGAAGGAGGGCTCTGCATGCACTCAACTGATTCTGTACTATTTGAGTAAGTAACTAATAACCACCCACACCCACTCACAAGCTGCAAAATATTATCATTAATATCTATACATTCAAAATGTCCTGGGTTTATTTGCATTTTCCCAACTTCAGAAGTAGCAATTAACAAATGAATTAGAACTGCTCTCATGGCACCAACCTGAGCCATCTGCATGTACTCCAGGTGATCCCTCACAGCAACCTGCAGGTAAGTTGGGACCTGGAATATTTCCTGCTGATGGTCCATCAGGAAGGAAACCAAACGTGTGGAAAGGAGCTCATCCAGCTCCTCCTCCTCTGCACAGCGCAGGACACAGCGGGAGAACGTCTGGATCAGCTGCAAAAGTTCAGCACAGCTTCAGTGGATAAAACTTACATAAATTTTAAATTATAAAATAAATTTACTTCCCTCATCTCCACTCTACACAGTGCCACAAATCCTCCAATACCAACTTCCAAGTATGGGCACACAAGGAGGAAAAGTCATTGTTGTTCCCTCATGGGAATTAAAGTAATTTCTTTGGAATTTAACAGCACTTTCAATTAAAAATTCATATTGGAAAAAGGTAGTAGCAGAAAAAGGCTTAACCAATAGAAAAATGAACATCTTCACAGAACTGTAGAATGGAATCCTGGAATGGTTTGGGTTGGGGCAGGGACAGCTTCCACCATCCCAGGCTGCTCCAAGCCCTGTCCAGCCTGGCCTTGGACATTCCAGGGATCCAGGGGCAGCCACAGCTGCTCTGGGCACCCTGTGCCAGGGCCTCCCCCCACCCCAGAATAAAGAATTTATTCCTACTTCAAATCTAAACCTAAATCTTCAATTGGCCATCTCGAGACAAGTGAGGTGACTAAAACCTGCAGAGCCAGACCTAATGCACACCAAGAGCCAGGTTTAAACAGGAATGAGCTAGGCTTTAACCCTCCCAAACCAGTCTGAGATTCTAAATGGGAGCTAGGTGAGAATTCAGACTGAGGAATCATCTGCTTTCTTTTAAGAAGAGTTTTTCCTTCTCTCACCAAGGACCTGGTGCCCATGGCATCATGCAGCCGTGGCATGTCAACATTGCCACTGATCCTGGCCATCATCCTCAGCAGCAGCTGCAGCCTCCTGCGCTGTGGGGGTGGCAGCAGCAAACAGCAGATCTGCAGGGCTTCCACTGCAATTCTTTCCAGGTGAGGCTGCAGCAGATCTGCAAGTTAACCACAAAAACAGCTGGCATTAAGATTTGAAGCAGCTTCCAGTATATTTTTACCTCAGTACTGCAGATTTCTTATTTTTCAGTGTGATTATTTATGTTTCACAGAAATCACAGAAGAGAATGTACAGGCCTTTGTTTGTGTGGTCACCTTCAACTTCCTTCCTTATGGTGCAATTAGGACCACAATACAATTAAGGAATGACACTAATTATTCCCAGAAGTATTTCCAGAAAAGAATGATTTGCAGAACAGAAGAAGACATCTCCAACAGGCAGGTGTGTGCAGATTCCCTGCCCCACCACTTACCTGAGCAGAAAGGCCAATTACTGACACAGCAAGCTCCTACTCCAAAGGTACTACACACCACTACTTGTTAGCAGAGCTACAGCACTTTAAACAATGTAGCCAGCAGATTTTCTTTAAAAACCCCACAAATCCACACTCTGTGCCTATCCACAAAGCTAGCAAGAGTGGCAGAGGTGAGGGAAGCAGGGATTAGTGAGGCCACACAACAAGGCAGTGCAACATGCTGCAGAGAGCCCTTACTTGTGCCAGCCAGCACACAGGGGGAGGGGGGGACAGAGCCTCCTGACAGTTCTGTGCTGCTCCTGCAGAGCCTCCTTTTGGTGCTGGTGGCACAGTCCTCAGTCCTGCTGGCCACACAGGGGCTGGCTTTTCCTTGCCCCCAGGGCTGCACTGTGATCTCAGCTCTGGGTCTGTTGATGGCACTGCAGCTCCTGGAGCTCCTCCTGCCCAGCAGGCTCAGTGTTCCCTTGGCTCCATCAGCCCACAGCTCCTCTCCCCAGGGAGATGGGGCAGGCACTCTCCTCAGGCCGTGGCTCTGGGTTTGACCTGAGCTCTCCCAGCCCAGCTCCACCCCCGAGGTCACTCTCTGCTCCTCCAGCAGTTCTCCACTTCTCCTGATGGTGCTCACAGCACCTGCCCTGAGGGGGGCCCATCCTCTTTTATTACACACACTTGAAGCAGCAGCTCCAATTCTTTCCAAGGAGTAACACCTTGTCCTAACTGCTCCAGGTGGCTCTTGGCCATTCCTGAATCCTGCAAGATTCTGGCAGCTCCCTCCCATCAGGTTCCCAGCACTCCCTTGCTGACGTGGCAGTTTGTGCTGCTGCCATTTCTTTCCATGTTGGTTTTGGGCTCCCAGCTCTTCTGAGGAAAACCTGGAAGCTTCTCCTTCCTCCTTCTCATCAGGCTCTTTGAGGAGCAGGCTTAGGAGAAGACACTCAGTGGACTTGAAAGAGTTCAAGTGAAGAGTTTTTGAAGGCTGAGGGTCACATTTCTCCTCTTGCACAGAACGTTTTCCACTGCCCAGACCAGGAATTTGGATGTAGCCACACATAACTATCAGGAAATGAAAGAGATGTTAAAGATGCAAGTGGTATGAAAATGAACCAGTTCAGAGAACTCCTAACTGGGCAGACAGACAACAAAGCTAAGATATTAATTGAGATATTAATTAAGAAGACTTTAGTTCAGTCCCAAAGCAATTTAACAAGGTCATTGCAACCAACATGCAAGAACAAAGCCAGGTAACACTGCAATAGTGAGGAGCAGGCAGAACAAGCACATCTTTTTAAGTTTTTGTTATTGAATATTTAGAATGTGAGCTGAAACAGCAATTTAAATGGGAAATCATGAGGCAGAACTACATTTTAATTGACACTAATACAGAATGGAGCAGTGATGATCCTCCTCAGATTGGAGCTCCCACACAGATCAGGGAACCAAGCTCTGCTTTGAATCACACATTTGTCCCCCCAGCTGATCTGAACTTAGAGCTTCCCTAACTGTTTCTAAATTCATACATACCTAAGACATTAACAAAGAGATCATAGTATTCAAAAGTAAGCAATGGCTCAGGAAGGCTGAGAAAATAATCAGCAACTGTTCTGAACACGTCCCTCTCAAAGCCACTGTAGGTGCCTTGGCTCATGTCATTGTTCCTGGGCCCTGAAAAGAGGGGAAGAAAGGAAATTCACACCAAAAATCCACAATCCCTTCATAAAATAAATTTTTGAACATCAGCCTAATTTTATTCTTGTTTCACAAGCAAAGAATCCTATCAGCAATCCACAAATATTGTATTTGGCACAATTTGTCAGCAAAAGCAATGTAAGAGATTCCAGGCAGCCACTGAAGAGCTGTGCTCAGTTCTGTTCCACACCAAGAAAATAAATAAAGAAAAATTAATCTATGATCTTTATAGGTTCCTCAGCAAAATAATAACCAACCCTTAGTTTGTCCCTTCATTTCCAAAGCACAGTGATCCCAGTTCTCCCACAGGGAGTTCAAGCTCCTTGAGGAAAAGGAGCTCAGCACATGGAAAAAAAGCTCATTATGTCTGGTTTCATTTGAGAGGCACTCATCTAATTAATTTATAGTTGATTGTTTAAAAACCAAAGAAAATTGATCTCCCCAGTTTAATATCAAGTGTAGGAAACGTTTTGGTCCAGCTAAAAGCCAGGGACTGGAAAAGCAAAGTCCCTTTCACTCCAGAAAAACTGCATTGGAGGAAACCACCCACAGGTTTTGCCCAGTTTCTGAACTGAAACATCACAGCTGATTTCACACACACAAATATCTCCCTTTCAACTCTCAAAAGGAGTTTCTGGAACTAAAAAGCTCCTCAGTGACTTACAGTAGGCCAAGCATTTCATGGCTGACAGCACCCAGTGAGGGAGGTCTTCTGAAATCCAAACAGATAAATGCATCATTTAGACATGAGCCCAGCTAGTTAGCAACTAATAATGGCTCACATGTATTAAATAACACCTAAAGTACAAAAGATTAAATTTAAAACTAGTTTTAAATATTGCTACATGTGTAATTTTGATAGGACAAAGGGGAATAACTCCAAGCTGAAGGTGGGCAGGGTTAGGTGGGATATTGGGAAGGAATTTTTGGCTGAGAAGGTGGGGAGGGGCTGGGATGGAATTCCCAGAGAAGCTGTGGCTGCTCCATCCCTGGAAGTGTCCAAGGCCAGGCTGGAGCACCCTGGAATGGGGGAAGGTGTCCCTGCCATGGCAGGGGTGGGATGGGATTTAAGATCCCTGAGCTGTGCTGAGGTTTGAGGAACAAGTGTAAACAACAGACTGTGAAATAGATTAATTATTATTTCTAAAGAAAGAATTTNTGTCCAAGGCCAGGCTGGAGCACCCTGGAATGGGGGAAGGTGTCCCTGCCATGGCAGGGGTGGGATGGGATTTAAGATCCCTGAGCTGTGCTGAGGTTTGAGGAAAAAGTGTAAAGAAACAGATTAATTATTATTTCTAAATAAAGGATTATAAAGCAAATCTAGGGAAATAAACATCACCTGCTTTGTCCTGCAGGATCACCACCCCATGTTTGCTGGTGTTGCTCATGTTGTACATGACAAACTCAGGGATGATCTGGGCTGGCTGCAGAACCTCCTCCAACGAGGGCACTCCCAAAATGGTTTGCAAACTGGGGAAAAAAAAAAAAAGAAGGAGAGCAGAGATTTGCAAGGGATGAAGGAAAACAAATTCTTTCCAAATCTGTTCAAAAACTCCTGGAGAGCTGAAGTGCTGCTTGGTGAATTCTCCCTTCCAGGAGGACAACCTGAGGACACTTTTCCCTGGGACAACCAGCAAGGAAGAGCACAAAAAAAAATACATTTCAGCATCAGCACACAATCAGAAATTCCTGAAATGCAACAATCCAATGTTAATAAACAGATTAGAAAACCTGTGTAAATAACATAAAAAATATTCAACTTAAAACATAGTTTTAAAAGTTAAAAACAAAATGCAAAAGCTTGCTTGGGCTGTTTCATACTGAATGAGAAGGTGCTGGGTGTAATTCCTCACTTACTGGATCCTGATGATATTTCTCCATGTTTCTTGCACATCTTCCTGGGTTATTTCCCTCCTTTGCAGGGTATCTCCCTTCTTTTCTTCTGTTACATCAGCTTTTGGCCTTGCTAAGTTTTCCTGAAAATGAGTAGTTTGTACTGTAAGATAAATGAGCCTCTTAAGGCAATTAAAATTTTGAGAAAATTTTAATTAAAAGAACAGGGCATTCTGTGGAACACTAAATTTCACATAAGCCAGGGAGTAACCTGCAGCCTCAGCACTGAAATGGAAGCACACAGCTAAAAAGAAATTAAAAAAAAAAAAAACCCTGATCAATCCAAAATCAGCAATTTAAAAGGTAAAAACACCTCAAATTCGGATGTATTAATATGTGAATTTTCCTCCTTTAAGACTGGAACCTAAATTCAGAATTTATGCACACAAATCTCAACTGAATCAAGGACTACACACACATTCCACTGTCTCCAAAAAGATGAGCAATTAAATGATTTGTGCCTTTTATTTGTCCCCCAAAAATAAATTAAATTTCAACAAGGCCATATTGTGCAGAAAATTTCTAGGCCTTCACCTTCCAGCCCTCCCAATACTTTAAAATCCCTTAGCAGGGATAATTCTGCACTGGGACAAAACAAAACTCAAAATAAAATAAAAACCCCTCTCAGATGAATTTATTTCTTAATATTTCTCAGTTCCTTTATGTCTAAACTATTTTTTATTAAGGGAAGATGCCACAACAGAGCAGTGCCACTAAATTTTAAATAATAAAGACAATGCAAGACAACTGCAATGCTGTAAGGAACAGAAGTTATTACCAGAGACTGCAGGATCTCCTGTTTTTTCAAAGCTTTCTTGGATGAACTGGGCAGCTTGAAAAGTTTTCCTTTGTCTCCAGAGAAGTTTTCCAAGTTCTCCTTTGGTGGGCTTGGTAGAGGTTTGACTGGAGATGTTGGAGGAAATCTGTAATGAATGGGAGAGATGTGAAATAAATTCAGAATTGATCTGTAATTAAACGACTTGACAAAACAAAACCTCTGATCCCACATCAGTGTGACTCTTAGATTGACTTAAAAAAAGGAAAACACTGATTTGTTTTTTTTTTAATTTATCATATGATAAATTATCTTTGGGCTGTTTTTCTTGATGCCAAAGTCAAGCTGAAGATGTTGGCACAGCCTGAGCCCAGGACGTGAGAAGTGAGGGCCATTAACACCTTGAATTTCAGAGCTCTTTGGCTCTGTTTCCCACCCAGACTTTGTGTAAAAGCTCCAAGAGAAGCAAACCCAGCAGGCAGCTCCTGCAAAACACTCCTGGCTTCACCCCAAAGCACTGGAGTGCAGTTTGTGTTCCAGCAAAAACCTCGGATACACAAAAGCCTGGACACACACGAGTGAAATAAAACACTCTGAGGAGCAAAACACTGNACTTAGAAATAGTAGTGTGATAAAATAAATATATTTTTTAGACTACAACATGGTGATGTAATAAGCTTTTGTTC
>VZTT01028664.1:101757-136185 GCA_013400855.1 Buphagus erythrorhynchus | reverse complement strand
TCACATATTCAGGATGAAAACTTAAGTGTTTTCAGTCATGAATTTATTAAAATACAAGAAATTTATTCCCTTTGTAGATTTTTTTTTTCTAGAAATAAAAATTCTCCTTCCATCAGCTTTTGCAGGAAGTATTTCATGATTAGAGTTTTAGAAAAAGGCTCAAGCTCTTTTATACTCTCAAGAGTGTATTCTGCATTGGGAATAATATTTCCATGAATTCCTGAATGTCACCCTCACTGCAGCTTAATATTTTGCCATACCTAAAGAATCCTTTAAGCATATATTCAAAACATTGCTTTCATTTCCAAAGTTCACATTTGACACTCAGGCTACATCCCATTTGCCCATGTATGCTAAGCATTCATACCTGAATATTCAGACTCAAACTCTTCCTGTTTTAACAGAATCCTTTAATTTCTTTGGACCAAATCCAGAGGAATTTAAATTGCTGGGCTGGGTTTTTTTTCAGAAAATGTCTTTCAAAAGCAGCTAGGTCCTTTTAAAAACTTACTCTGTACTGATATTACCTTGTTCTTTGGGCCACTTGTTTTAACTGTCAAGCAGAGAAATTTAGCTGAAGGTTTACTACAATAATGTAACTGTATTTATTCAGAGTGGAACTGCGTGAAAAATGTAGATAAGTTCCCTCTTTTCTCTAACACATAATAGCTATTTTTCTAACCTTGATGGAAAAAAATTATTATTTACCTGAGTCAGCATGTCCATCTCCCCAAGTAAATTGCTGAACATTTCATCTATATCATCACAGGTTTGCTCCATCTGAAAGAAAAAAAAAACCACAAACAAGAAGTTCATTTCAGTTCATTTCAAAGCAAGCAATGGTCGAAACCAGGAGATACACAATGCTCTTGTATATTGTGTTCACAAATAACTTTAAAACAATTGCTCATGACTCACAAAAACCTGAATCTATACCTTAGAAGTAACTACTAACAGTTCAGAACCTTTATCCTGTATATGCTAAAATACACACTTGAGATTTACGCTCATCCGAACTTCCAACAACATCCTTTCATCATTTACATTTCATATGAAGTCACCAGCTAATAAACCATGGTTCTATCTTAAACATAAAAAAAATGTAGCCTGTGAGAGATAGAGAGGGAAACAAAGTTTGATGTTGAGAAATTCCTGAATGTTTCATCTTGAAAGCCTTCTTTCTTTGGCTTAGATAACTATTACTACAGGAGTTTATTGGGTGTTATCTAGTGCAAAACCAGATTATGTTTAGGTACATGACCAACTTTTTGGCTCAGTATTTCTCCATTTTTCTTTCAATTATTACTGCACTGAGAGAACTCCAGTCTTACCTAACCTCAAGAGATAAGAGGAAGCACACAGACAAGTAAAATGGGTACATGCTGCATGACAGTCGATGACAGCACTTGTTGCAAGAGGGCAGTGTGAGGACAGGATTGCACACCAGTGGTGCTGAGCTATGGGGAAGACACAGCTTCTCTAATTATCCTCCTTCCTACTCATAAATCTGTTCCTTTGCAGGGAAAGAAGCAATGTAAAGGGGTGTGTGCCATGGAATGCTACCAGAGACAAGAACTAGAAACAACATTTTATTAAGAGGCTCAAGCCTGCAAAGGATTGAGAATTGTGGTAATGAACACAATACTGAACACATACCAGGGTTCAAACTAGGGCCAAACTTTAAACTTGTAAGTAAAGTTTAAACTTGTAAGTCCTATCAGTTCTCTGGGTTTGTGTGCACCTGTATTGGATTTTGTGACAAAGTTTGGGGGAGAGGGGGGCACAGTTGCAGAGGTAACTTCTGTGAGAAGGAAGCTCTCCCCATGTCAGAGAGAGACAGGAGTTCAAGCTGGCTCCAAGATGGACTTGGTGCTGGCCAAATTTGAGACAGTATTGGAGGTGCTGGTGGCACCTCTGTGACAACACACGAAAGGGTAAAAAATGCTGCACAGAGCAGTAAAAGAGCAGTGGGAAAATATAAGTGATATAACTCTGCAGACTCCAAGGTCAGTATTGAAGGAGGGAGAGATGTTCCCAATGCCAGAGCAGAGACTCCCCTGCAGGCCATGGTGAAGCCCATGGTGAAGCAGGTTGTTCCCTTGCAGCCCATGAAGGACCATGCCAGAGCAGATATCCATACTGCAGCCTGTGGGGGAATGTCCACAGCAGGTGGACAAGCCCTGAATGAAGATGAGTGCCATGGTGTGCCACATGGAGCACAGTTCCCTGGTGGGAACTGCAGCTTGTGGAGAGGAGCCCACGTAGCACAGGTTTTCTCGTAGGACCTGCGACCCCATGAAGGACCCACACCAGAGCAGGCTGTTCCTCTAAGACTCTACCTTGCAGGAAGGATCCAGGCTGGAACAGCTGTTGAAGAACTGCAGTCTGGGGGAAGGTACCAAGATGAAGAAGTTAATGAAGGACTGTCTCCCTTGGAAGGGTTCCCATGCTGGAGCAGTGTGAGGAGGAAGGAGCACAAGAGACACAGCACTATGAACTGACTGCAAGCCCCACTCCCCATCCCCCTGTGCCACTTGAGTGGGAAGAAGAAGAGTTGGGAGTGAAGCTGAATCTGGGAAGAAGGGAAGGGTGGGGTGAAGATCTTTTTTGTTTTCTTCTTATTTTGCGTTATCCTACCATCTTATTAACTGGCAATATATTAATTTAATTTCCCTTTGTTGAGCATGCTTTGCTCAGTGGTAGCTGGCAAGTGATCTCCCTGTCCTTACTTCAATCCATGAGCTTTCCATTGTAATTTCTCTCCCTGTTCTGCTGAGGAGGGAAAGTGATAGAGCACCTTGGGAAGCAACTGGTAGCCAGCCAAAGGCAACTAAGCACCTTACAGGATGAGGACCAGGCTGATGCAAGAAGGCAACCAACTGAGGACAGGAACAACTTTAATGACTATAAAGACTGGTAAGAAAAGAAAAGCAGCAAGTTTCCCATTCTTCAGTCTTAATGCCTTTCCTTTAATAGAGCATCTTGAGTCATGTTGGATAAATTATAAAGGCCACTGAACCCTAAAGTCAGTATCTGTTGTTTGAGAATTGTCATGTAACTAAACAAGGCACAGGCAACCAAGAACTGAATTTTCAACTTTTACATTTCTCTCAGATCCCAGAAATCAAAGACTTAAAGATTTAGGAACTGGATAGTCTTAAAGACATTTTAATAGGATATGGTTAACAGAACTGAGGCCAACTGTAGCTCAGCCGTGGAGATTGCACAGCTCTGCCCAAGGAACAGGGAACAGACATCACACAGGACTGACTGAGTGGAGAGTTAAAGTCATCTTATCTGCTTCCTTTCCATCTGACAAACCCACACCGGATGGCTCGCTCACTCACTCTGTATCACATTCTCATACAGAGCCTTGTACACAACATTCTATTTCTGCAGACTCAGCTGTATGCTGGGTGGCATATGATTACTGAATCTTAATTCATTTATTTGGATCAACAGCTGTAGCTTCCTACACACCTGGCACTTAGAGAATCAGTTTTCATAGAAAGGCCAGATAAAATGGCACTTATTTGATCAGGCAGAGTGAAGATACAAAAAATGGAGCAGCAGCTCATACTGACAAGTATCTCATCAGTGTTTAAATAATACTGAATAATTTTATATTTTCCTGTTTTCTGATTTAGGAGATCAAAATATCTTCTAAGGAAATCTTATCAGTTCCAGTTATTTGTATGCTTCTGGTAGATTTTTTTAAGCACTAGCTATATCAACTTTCAGGAAAAGATCTTTATACAAGTTCTTTTGACGAACTGAAATCCTCCTTTACTATATTTTTACAGAATAAAAATATAAAAATGGCAAAAAAATTACTCAAGTTGCAACCAGTTGCAACTTCTTACTACAAGGAGTAGTAAGAACTGTCTAAAAAGGAAAAAAAATCAAACTTAAGGATCCTCCTCAGTAATTAACAACAACAAAAAGATAATGTCATGTTGTAAAGTCACCAAGCCACTGCCTCTACTGGTATTTTATTTTCTCTTAAATTTTTATTCATTTGGTTTAGGAATACAGAATTATTATCACAATCAACAAATATGCTGGAAATTTCTTTATGTTAAAACACACTGAATGATCTCTTACATTGGAAGAAGAGCTCTACATATTCACCAAAGATCTTGCCAAGAGCTAGAAAAACTTAGATAGTAATATGAATCCCCATAACATGGAATTACAAAAGACTGTCCATCCACTCTTCTCCTCTTTGACATCTCTCCACTTATATCCATTTCTTTTATCCAATTGCCACAATAGAAATAAACAGATTTTAAAACTTGCAGATTTGGAACTTACCCTGTTGGATGTTGCTGCATTTTGGATCAGCAAATTTTTCTGAATTTTATAAATAGCCTTGAACTTATTCAAACCAGAAATTAAAGGTGAAATGTGTAGGTGTGTGAGCTATTATTAACGAAACAAAGGAAAAGATGTACCAAAATGACCAGAAGAATACTGTGTTTCACACCCAGTCCTACTCTACTGTAACTTTTCCATCAGGTTTTTCTCTATTTTGTACTTATACTAGGAACTCGTAAATTCACTACTGACTACAATAAACCAGAAAGTAAAAATTCAAACCAAACAGAACAATACTTGAACAATAAGTTCGTAAGTGCATAAGATTTTAAGCAGAGAAAAAAAAAACAGAATTGAAATAAAATGAGGAAATTGTGGTTGTCACAAATAAACAAGTTGAGAAGTGCCTTGTGGGAAGCCATATATGTTAAATGTAACATATTTTTAAAGTGATTTATCTTTAAAGTGATTGATTTTCAAACTGATTCCTTGTGGACCACAAGGTAGCACAGTTTTGAAGTAGCATAGTTAAAAGTACTCCTTGTTTTTTATTTCCCCCATTTTCACATTCTCAAATCCTCATTAAGCTCTCATAAAAACCTTTTAAAAAAAAATAAATTTATATAATACTCCTACGTTTCTCATACGGTATATCTAAGAGATTGGGACATTTTCTCTTCAACTTCCTATTCTAACCACCAATGAGTCTCACTTTTAGTGTATGTATATTAAGCCCGCAGAGTTTTATGCAATACATAAATATTGACTCATTAATTCACCCCACCATTTACCAGAAGTCCTCTAGAACTGCTGGATCTCTTAATTTTTTTTTCCTTCCCGATTTACATAGGACATTGAATTGTTTGACCGAATCTTTAACACTTGGCAGGAAGCTAACAAATGCAGAGTAAAACAGTGGCACGAAATTCACACTGCTCCCAAAAAAAAATTCACCCTGCTTTAAAAAAAAAAAAAATAATGAAATCTGAAGAAGTGACCATACAGTGTACATAAAAAACCCCCAGGTATGGTACTATACCAGGCAGAGTTTGATAGTTTGAACTGTTAGTATTTTAGTATCTGATAGTTCTGAGAAATACTCAAAGTTAGTCTCTGCTCACAGGAAGAGTGGTCTAAGTCACATGGTAAAAAAGCTTTTGCACTGGAGAAGTTAGAAAACAAGCTCAAAGCCCTTGTGAAACACTGAACAGGAAACACCAACACCATTATCATCTCTGCAACTCAGTCTCAGTAGAGCTGATGCAGTTTAGCCAGCCAAAGGGCTACAGAAAAGGAATGAGGAACGGTATGATGTCAGAAGATAAAGACTACAGAGGATTCATGCTATGAACAGTATTAGGAACCAGCACACTTACTGATCTGGTGAACAGTTACAGACACATTCAATACATTCAAAGTATTGTTGCTATTCTTAAACTGCTACAGACGTAAATAGCAGAGATAAAAATACATGAAGTATATTTTAACAAGTCACACAGAAACATCAAAAGCACACATTGAGGTCCTAGTCTCTGCACTACAGTGTGTGTCAGAGTATCAGGACTACCAAAATGAACACTGTTTGACTACCCAGTTGACCACTAACAGCACTGCAACTTCCTGCTATTGCTTAAGGCTTAAATGCTTTCTGGAGTGGAATGAAGAAATCTTCAATATTTTAGAGAGACACAGCAGTAACCTGATGAGTAAATCGTTCAGATTAGAGATTCACCCTTGTGTACTACAGACTATGCAAAGTAGATCATCCCATAGCAAAGACAGAAAAAGGAAGAAAACTAGGGAAGCATGATGAAAGTGACAGAGTCCCACCATAAAGTGAAAAGCTGGAGAGAGGGTAACGGATTGTCACAGAAAACAGATGTGAAACTAGTGTGACTAAAAATATGCACCAGAACCCAGGGGAAAGTTACTGAGGCACCATTTCACCGTGATTTACAACACAAAATCAATGGGATAGTAAATGAAAGTCTAACTGTTCCAGGGAAACGTGCATGGTGTTAACTGTGAAGCTCATCATAAAAACTGGTGAGTAAGCAAGCTGAGGAGTTGGTTTTCTCTACATGCATTTGTAGCTAGACGTGCTAGTATTGCAGAGAACTTCAGGCAAGGATGATGAACCTCATGTTTTAAGTCCTAAAATAAAGCCTCGACTAATTTGGAGAGTAAAGCTTTCAAGATAGACATGAAATGTTACACAATACCTTCCAGCACAAGATTTCTTGCCTCCTTCAGAAGCAAATGATGCGAGCCACTGCTGGGGATAACCTTCTAGCCAGACTGACTGCAGGTCTGAAATAGATCTAACAAGGTTCCTTACAGTGGTTTTACAGTTAGATGTCAAGAAAAAACATCATACTACATATGTCTCTTACATACCTAAGTGAGGCAGGATGGAAGTTCCTTAACCAGCTATTTCACCACATCTAGTAAAAAGTCCTTAACAGACATTTAGGCCCACTTTTATGAAATGCAAGCGAATAAGAGTACAAGAGAACATCTGTCTCTGCAGACTTCAGTCTAGAGGAACATAATCCAATTAGTTACTAATTCTAGTAGATACCAAGAATGGAAATTGAAGTTTTGGAGTGATACAACAGAAATGGTAGCTGACCCCAAGGTTTCAAAATCCCAATCAGATTTGGCAATTAGCCTGTTGACTTGCCTCTTTCCTACCTACATGATATGGCTCTGTAACTCTCTTCTGCTTTAACACCAGCTCATATTTTGAAAAGAATGGATCAAAAGCAATTAGATTGCTTCCAGCACTGTACTTACCTAACACTGATAAGCACTGTATTTTCCAATAAAAAGCTTGCACACACTGATAACTCTGAAAGCAGTTTTTTTACTAATATTCGCTATTCTTCTGGGAAATTTGGTGTGCCAATAACTGTAGGCTTATCTGCAGCTTAAGTTACACTGCATATTTATCTCAGGGATGGTGTGACATGCTATAACTCCATTCATAAGGGAATAAAAGTGACACACTAAAACACTAGTAGCTTCAGGAGGACTGTACAAACTATCCTTATTGGTCAAAAAATTAATGGCATCTGGCTTTGGATTAAAATTAAAGTGGCAGATAAATACAATCAAGAGAGAATCCTACTCTAATGTTAACATGGGGTACTACAGTTCACATTCTACTAATTCCAGAATCACCCACCCAGAGGTAAACACAAGATAAAAGCATCCCAAACTCACAGATCCTGCTCATGTTTCACATAAATTTTAACTATGCCATTTATACAATTAGACCTGTTGAAAGCTTGTTCCTTTTTTTGCCATTTTGGAAATACACAGTTATGTCACAAGTTTTACAGGAACAAACCTGCAGTGAGGACTGATTTTGGAAAAATTCTTTATTAGTCCAAAAGTCCCAGGTTTCACAGACCTGAAAACTACACAGTTTCACTTAAATGGTAATAGCAGTTGTATTTTACACTTGTTTTGCCAAGATGATAATAATAATTTAAACACTGCAGGAACTCCTACACACAAGTACACCACCATCTTTTTCAGTGATACTTGAGTACTTCATTTTCAGAGAGTGACAGAGGGGGTGAGGAGGGTGGGGAGAGACAGACAGACATTTCATATGTTCGTAAAGCACCACAGGCCATTGAGTGTGAGGCCACCCTCCAGATGGTGCTGCCTCAGCATCCATCACCTCTGTGACGGATCCACCATCATCCCCAGCCTTCCCCTCTCCCCCCATGCACTGCCCCAAACACATACATTTTTCTTTAACACCCTTGCTGAGCATGGTGTCTGGGAGAAGCAGCTGTGGGTCCTGTTCTTAGGGTGAGGCAGGATGGCAAGATTTTGAATGGTCACTGAGGCCCATTTAAGGTAGGCTGAAAGGAACAAGGGACTACCTAGAGGCTTACTCACAGTCACGAAGAAGTTACTCAAAGCCAGAGGAGGGAGTTAGCAAAGGGCTCTTGTTCTGAAAGAGGACAGGAAGAACATTTAACCTATGACTACAGTAAAGGCATGTAGGCTGGGTATGAGACTTCTCACTAAGATCCTCTCCACAACAACTCTGAGGCACAGACACAGTCTGGATCCCGGGCTCCAGAAAATGTATTCCAAATATACTTGAGCAGATGGGAAACTGTGAGTTAAAAGCACCTTATGAAAGGTGGGGAAAAAACCCAACCCACTGTGAAGCACATATGCAAGGAGGAGAAAGCGTGGGAGAAATTTCTGTGTACCAGAACTGCACTTTGTACCTTCCTGTCAGCTCCCAAAGGGGATTGTTTCTACAGAAATCAAAACAGTCCCACTTCTGTTCGTTTTTATACAGTATCCTTACATCAGTCAGTGTGCTTCAGTCTGGCTTGTGGGTCCAAGAACATTATAGAAATCCAGCTACAGTTTCAGTCATCTTCTTTTTCTTTTGTCACAGAATTATTCACTGCAGAATCGTCCAGTCTGGGGACTTCTTCTTCATGAGCCATACAGGCAGCACAAACTGAGCATAATAAAATGGTAGCAGTAGACATATTTCCAGCCCTATGCCTTCACACAGACCAATAAAAGAAACAATTTCCTGTTCTGTGCCAGATTAATGGCACACAGGAATGGTATTTCCATTCCAACAACATATCTTCTCCTGGAAAAGGCAGAAAGCTGGGTGGAAGTGTATCCCCTCAGCTCATGAACCACCAGCTTACCCAGGCTCATCCGTTTTAACTTGATAACGTGTCTACTTCAGCTCTACTCAATTATAAACAACTGCAGACATACAAGTTGTCAGAACTCAGTATCAGAACCTCAGTTTTAGGTTTCCCCCATCCCCTGCCATGATGGCAGCACAGAATAGCAAGAGAGTAATGTAACCCTGAGTAGCAGAAATTTATAGTTTCCACATTCTTTCCCATAATTTGTAGCTTGTTGATGTTGGTGCAATGTTTTCCTTCCTGGTTTTTTTTCCTGTTACCCAACACCGCTGTCCAGAACGTAGATGACAACAAGAGACTGTCTTGTGCTTTAAATAATGGCCAGAAAAATACAATAATGCAATTTAGATGTTTAGCTTCTCAGTCCATGAAGTAGGCTGATCCCACATTAACAGGCTGTCTAACAAGAAGAAAACAGTGGACAAGGAAGCCCACAGATGAGAGAGGAAGGCATACAGGGGTGTAAAATGAGGGGAAGATCCTTCCCCTTCTCAATCCCCTATAGAACCAAGAGATGTTAAAAGTGTGGAATAGTGAAAATAATAGCATAAACTTAGGAAGAGGAAAAAAGGAAAGAAAAGTTACAGTACCATATCTGAGTGGAGGAACTGCTATGTTGGATAGTCAATGGCTCAGCTTTTCCAACACTCACTTCCTCCCACAGTGAGCCAATAGGAAAGCACAAGATATGCAACAAGGGTCCATGACACAACTGTCCCCCCATACAAGTAACTTATTCCTATGACCTATTGTTGGCAAAAGCTCTAAATCACCATCTTCTTTCTTATAATCACATGTTCTTATTACTGCCAGAAATGCTTAAGGGATGGCACACATGGTATGGGAAAGGAACACTGAAAAAGGAAAAGACACTACCATAAAATGCTCTAACAGCAAGATTGAAGCAAAAGGATGAATCCATAAAAAAATTATTGAATCCATCTGTTGGTTTTGTACATAGTTCATATATTAAAATCAAATAAAGCAAGTAATGCTTTAATATGAATTTATAGATATTTCACCAAAGTACTGTGCTCAATAACATAGTGAGCAGTAGAAAAATTAAAGGAAAACTTTTTTACAAATACCAGTTTTACTACTGACTGAAGTGTCAAGTACAATTCCAAGGCCCACTGTTAACTTTCCACCTAGCAAATTTGCTTCTTTCAGTATATACAATGCAGTGATTACATGCAGCTTTAAGATGAAGATCTGTAAGGAAAGGGGAAGCCTGGAGTCACCAGAGACAGGACGTTGTATTGGTATGGTGGTGGTTTATCTGTCATAACGCAGAGAGCCTTGAACTGCACAAGCAGTTATGAGAAGAAAATGCACCAAAAGGAGAAGAACCTTGTGACATTTCCATTCTTCCATTTCTCTAAGGTTTTCCATGAGAAGGAATTGTCATTGGCTCCCTCTCTTTTTTGTCTTAGAAGTAGAGGAGGGATGGAACAATGCTGATCTGGTCACAACTCCATCATGACACAGGGGAGACAAAAGAGGCCAATCTAGTGACAGATATGAAAGGCTTTGCTGGATTTCGTGTAAGAACATGGCCCCCATGGGACAGAACTAAGTTAAATTTATGATTAATTCTTTCCTAGAACTGGCATCCAAAACCACTAGCCCATTTGTATTTGCTCTCTCAAACATTAGGTCTGTCACCTTCCCCTCAGTCATGAGGATATGGTCACTAAAGTACAAAACTAAGCTGTAACCATAAGTGTTTGGGAATGTTATCTGCATTCATGTTTTTGGCACGTTGGCACATATTCTTGCTTGGTCAAGGCTATTTCAGATACTTATGTCTTCAAAGCAGATGTACAGATTGTACAGCCAATATTTCAAATACACAATTTCATCAAAAAGCAGAGAGAACAGTAATGTATATTTGACTGGGTTTTTGTTTTGTGGTTTTATTTATCTTTTTCTTTCTAATTTGCAATCAGACAGAAAAACCACATCACCTTTCAAAAGTATTTTTTGGCTGATAATACTTTTTATTTTTGTGCTTCAGTGAAGTCCCCATAGCAAGTGAGGGAATGGGGCCTTCCAGTACTGTTAGAAAATACTAGAAAAATCTTCAAAAAGTACATCCAAATCTTGGTCTCAATGCAGAAATAAAGTAATCACGTGTCTGCAGTCTGGGTTACCTGAAGATGCTGTGAGAGTACCAAAATGGATCAACTAAAGGCCATCAAGGAGCACATTTTCAATTCTGTCAACATGGAGGTGATGCCAACAGCTTAATTTCTGCTGAGCTTCCTAACTTTCCTGGTGAGTTGCCTTCGAGGCAGACACATCATTTTGCCTAAAACTGGAGGTAATTTGCTATTTTTATCACCCAAAGCATCCAGTGAGTGCCTATATGATTGATTTTGGCTCCTAGTGATTCTCTCTATGCTTGATGGACCAGAAATGCAGCTAAAGGCAGATTTGCTCTCCTTCCATCCCCACTCTCCCTGAGAAGTGTAGATACAATGGTAAGATTTTCACTGAAATGTTTACTTTATCAGTTGGATTTTCTGAGGACAACTGAGGACTTTCCGTTGGTAGTGACATCAACCATGCAGGGTCTGCTCATCACTGATAGCAGACACAGAAAGTTTTATCCTTTGATACTGATGGCACATGCCACACTTTTACATCCTTTAGATTACAAGCAAATACGGAGTGAAAGTAAAAATGGAAATGCACTGAGATGTATCCAGTGCAAAACTTCTATCAGATGTGGTTTTGTTTGCATTTCTAAATGGAGAAGCAGAGAAAAAGTTGTTTTGTATATACACTGAATGTTGCTCTTCTAGGATTCATAATGCATCTACTCCCCAGAATATTCCTAATACATCTAATGACTGTGGCCCTTATTTATTTGAGCCTAAATTCATAGCATGCTGAATCAATGTTGAACAAGAAGAAACAGAGCTGTGTGCAGGCTGGCATAGCTCCTGGCAGCAAAAAAATATGAGAGCAATTAGTCAGACACAAATCTAAAAGGTCACTCTATTGGAAGAAAGTCTTTGAAACTAATGACAGGCCTAAACTTTTTGAACTATCATTACCAAACTAGTCTGTGAATTCCCACAGTAAAATTTTAAGTCAGATCAATCATCTGTGCTTCCTTTTCACTCAAAACCCAGAACCAGTACAATAAATTGAAACTGAGGGATGTGAGGAACACAACCTCATATGTGCTGCTGTAGATGCTCAAAAGTCTCCTACAGAAACTTGAGAAGAACATAGCACCCAGTTTCTTTCTTTCACAGTACAACATACATCTTCTACACTGGCAGCTCTACAGGTAATATCTAGGGTAGCTATGGACCAATAGGTTGGACAGTAAGGAAATGCCCCAAATGCCTGTTTCTCCAAGAGCCATGGATCATTCCTAATCATGGAAATACGTATGGTAGCATTTCTATGACAGCTGCATCTGACGTGGTTGTCCCCAGCTCTTTTTAGACAATGAAGGGAAAGGAAAACAATTGTATAGAGCATGATTCAGGGCTGCTGTCAAACTGGGCCACCAAAGCAAGGTTTAGCAGTATCTGTCTCTTTGTGTAAGAGACTGTAAAGATAACTCAGAACCTTGGGTGACTCAAATGCTCATGTCTACAGCTGGATGAGGAGAGTCCTGCCTTTAAAGCCCAAAAAGTGCTTTGGAAGGTCTGCATGGATGCACATTACCATTGTCACTAGAGACCTTCCAAAGGAAGGCTAAAGATTCCATATTGCTGCAGGCAAATAAAAGGCCTTGTTTTCACTTTCACCCCAGATCAGCACCTGACATGCAAAGTCATCAGAACAGGTCAGACTGATCTACAACAAAACAATCAAGATATACTGCAACCAAAGACATTAAAAATGGTCTGTGAGAAAGAAAAACCCATGTGGTTTGCAAAAAGGAAAGGATAAGGTACCTTGATATCTTAACGATATACAGGAAAACAGATTTCAGCTATATTCCTGAAGATCTCTGAAACAAAAGCATGTTTTTAAGAAAATCCATGTTCCCAGATCATCTTATCAATGGTCAGCTGTCCATGATCTGCAAGAAAGATGGGTCCTCTCTTGCACAAGGCAACCTCTTCTCTCATCTGCAGCAGTACTCCAGACTGGTGGTTTTCTCACACATTTTGGAGGGCCAAAGGAATGTAATAGCTGATCCCTCCATCCACAGGTTGCCCAAGTCCTAGCTCTCCCTTCACCACTTAGGGCAGAGCAAAAGAAGGAAAGATTTCTGCCTCTTCTTCCTCTTATTGCTTTAAGACATTTCTTCTAACAGGAAAGGTGAAACACAGCAAAAGCAAAATCTTAGTGGGTCGGGTAAATCTTTTTACCTGTAAGAAATTTTGAGGCTCAGTATTGAGTTAAATTGTTACAACATCCAATAGGCCCATCTGCTCATACATACATCGCCTCTTTTGTGCAAATTGCTACACTATTAAATGTGTTACTCTCTTTATAAATTACAAAGAAGATCAAGGTTACACCTGATTTACAGGTACATGAGTTATGGCATGTGATCTACTAGACACTGCCCAAGTGTAGCGACTTTTGATCTGTAAAAAATGAAACTTTGCTGTAATAAATATACTTGATAACGAAAAAAACAGCACTTCAAAAGCATCATACCCTGCCTGAAGATACTGCACACTGATAACCACAAATTCTAGCATGAACAATTAAAACACAATTTACTCAATAATTACATTGAACCATCATTCACTTTGCCTCCAAACACCAGAATAGTCTGTAATACCCACAGGAGGTATTTAAAAATGAAAGAGAAGACACAGGGAATGATTAAATGTTCCTTTCAGAGATAGTACATTTTTCCAGTTATGTGTGTTCCCAGATGGACCAGAACTTTCTGAGAATAAAACAAGGACTGCTCAGTTATTTGTAATGCTCCATTGATTCAACCTCCCAAAGACATTTGTATGCCATATTTCAAACCAAATTATCTCCATTTTTAAGCAATGCTTGCACAAAGCATTAAGTACAATTGAATGTAATAGTCTCCTTAGAAAGCTCATAGGGGAAAACAGAACCAAAGAAGTTCAGCGAAAAGTTAAACATTCTGTTTCAGATATCAAGTTTTAACCAAAATTCATATTCTTTACAAACTTACCAGAAAAAAATATTGTAAATTTAGTAAAGACAAATGATTAGGAGAGTGCACAGGTGGAGCAAGTCACTAGTATAGCTCCCAGGAGTACCGGGACTCACCTATTTCTCTCTAATGACACAGATGGACTAAGTCAAGCCTGACTACATTTACATCACTGTTGTGCAGCAGTAAAATAAATTCGTAAAATCAACGAATTTCAAGTGTGAAATAAGATTGAAGCAGGCCAGGAAGAGACGACAAAACACACATGTCATGTAATTCATAAAGAGGAACTAGAATCAAAGAGGAAAAATTACTGTCAAAATTCTGCAAACTTAAGTTCTGAGAGGGAGAGACAGACTGGACCCAAATTATTCACAGCATCAAAGTCATCTCGGGCAGGAAATGACTTCAAAAAGTTAAGCTGCTAGTTTGGTGGAACCCTGCTTATTTTGTTTGTAGGCTCTATTCTTGCAACAAATTTTTAATGACAGTTAAGACAGGCTGGATCATCTGCTGCCTAAAAGACACTACCGGACACCTCTTCCCAGTGTGATAATGAATGGATTCAATAACTTCTCTTTTTGGGATTGGAAAACCACCCCAAGCTTGTGGAGATTGCATTTCAATTACTTCTCCGTGGTATTCAGCTGAGGGTATCATGCGGGATGGGCGCGACACTGAGCGTTTTTTCCTACACCACGCGGCTAAAGTCACCACCAGCAGACAGATGTAAACTGTGTTCCTTGGCAATCTGCACTGGCTGTTTGGCCACAACCGCACCGCTTTCCACATACTTAGTTTAAGACTGATTAGCGCCTTCACACGGTGTGTCCTCTGTCCGCTTGGTCCGCAGTTTTCTCCCGCCTGCCTTCCCTTTCCTAACGCTGACCCTGAAACGGGGCACTGCGTCCCTTGGGATCCCCACCGGCCTCGGGAAGCTGCAGGGAAGCTTTGGCACCTCTGCCTCGCAATGATCAACACCCTCGCTTCCCTCGGGGACTGGGAAAGTCTGACTCAGCTTAACCCCGCCGAGGAGAACAACCGAGGGGAACAACCATCACCGGGACCCGGCACCGCAGCGCGAAACCGCGCGGTGCCGCGTCAGCCTCCGGGGCCACGGAAGGGCGGAAGGTGCCCGTCCCGACGGGAGCCCGGGTGCGGGGCGATGTCCCCGAGGGGAGCCCTGGTGCGGGGCGATGTCCCCGAGGGGAGCCCGGGTGCGGGGAGATGTCCCCGAGGGGAGCCCGGGTGCGGGGAGATGTCCCCGAGGGGAGCCCGGGTGCGGGGAGATGTCCCCGAGGGGAGCCCNTCTGGGGGTCGCCCCCCGCGGCCCAGAGCGGGCTCGGCCTCACCTCCCGCCCCGGCCGTGCCGGGGACCCGCACACCGCGGGACCCGCACACCGCGCCCCGCCGGATGCCGGGCTGGCGCCGGGAGCCCTCGGGGGTCCGGTTAATCCCTCCCTGCCCGCTTTACCTTGGCGGGCGGGCGGCGGCTCCGGAGGCTNAGATGTCCCCGAGGGGAGCCCGGGTGCGGGGAGATGTCCCCGAGGGGAGCCCGGGTGCGGGGCCGCGTCCCCTCTGGGGGTCGCACCCCGCTGCCCAGAGCGGGCTCTGCCTCACCTCCCGCCCCGGCCGTGCCGGGGACCCGCACACCGCGGGACCCGCACACCGCGCCCCGCCGGATGCCGGGCTGGCGCCGNGGCCCGGCGCTGCCTGAGGGAAGTGAAGCCGCCCCGCCGTGCTCGCAGCGCCGCCCTCCGCCCCCGGCCGGGCCCCGCCGCCCTGCCCGCAGCCCCGGGCAAACCGCGGCCGGACCGAGCGACCCGGCCCGACCCAGCCCAGCCCCTGCGCTCCTCTCCCGCTGTCGCTCCCGGCTGGACAGCGCTGCCAGGCGCTCTCTCGTATTCAGACACAATTGCGTTTCTTTCCCCGCTCTCTTTAGTGACTCCACATCTATAACATGCAAAGCGGCGAACTCCTTTCATGGCATTTTTTGCTCACTTCGTACCCTTGGGAAAAGCTGCCTTGAAGGGTACTTAGGTTTTTTTTCACGGAGTAGGAAAAATTTTTTATGACACGTTAAATTCCAGAAAAAGTTGAGGAGGAAAAAATAATCGAGACGTTTCCATCTGAATTTTTAAAAGCAAGTGTCAGAAAATTCAGTGCCAGCTTGGAAGCTTTGATGTCATCAAGTTAAAGGAAGATTTTGAGTACTGTAAGCCCTGTGCAAATAGAACACTCTCTTGATTTAAAATCCTGTTTTCAGTAC
Source organism: Buphagus erythrorhynchus (assembly GCA_013400855.1). Taxonomy (NCBI): domain Eukaryota; kingdom Metazoa; phylum Chordata; class Aves; order Passeriformes; family Sturnidae; genus Buphagus; species Buphagus erythrorhynchus. The sequence continues at coordinate 119,777 of VZTT01028664.1, read as the reverse complement.
CTATAACTTTGTCAAAACAATGCTTTTAGCAGGTTTTTTTTCCTTTTATATTTGAAGCACTGACAGTAAAGTGTAGTGAAAAAACATGAAGGTGTCACCATCGCCTCCTTCTGTTACTTCAGTTTAGAGAAGTCACCAGGTAGTTCAACTCAGTCTTGTATTTATAGGCAATTTGTAATAAAATTCCAGATTTTGCTCCAAAGCAGCCAAGAAATCCCATGTTTCATTACTCCAACACTGCTGGAGATAAAATAATTATAGGAGAAGGATGGTAGCATTTTAAATTACCACCATCTTTTGCACAGCAAATACGTTTCAATGCTTTAAGGGGTAATTGCTTTGAAAAATTCCAGCTGAGACAGCTCAGCCATATTTAAGAATGCATTTAGGGAATAGTGCATTGTTCTGCTCATGCTATTAAAAAAACCCCAAATTATTTCACTGACAAGCTGACTGAAATTTACAAGAGTCTATGGTGAGGTCAGAGCTTCATTTTTGTCCAGGCACATGAAAACACATCTAAATTTGGCAAACAGCAATGGTAAAATCATGCACATAGTTATTAAACAGTTATTAGTTGAGGAACTTGGGAGTCTGAGATTCCATGGATACTGCATATTGTCTTTGCTGACTTTATTTGCCATTGCTCCTTTTGAATTTTGATATCATTATGGTGCCAAGGTAAGATGTAATTTCAAAAGATTAATTGACAGTTTTTTAAAAAAATTTATCTCAAAGTCAATTTTAAAATCATCACCTAGCACTGAACACTCTACACATATTAAAGGAGTAATATTGGACGGTGCATTTTGTTGCAGAAAGTATATTTTCATTTCTATATATGACCTACCAGTAACATGGTCACACCCTGAATACACCAGTGGTTTCACACTTATTTTATACAAGATATTTGTTAAGATAATGTAGAAAACATCTATTCTGCTTGTACAATGTAGCCTTTGTTTGCTCCATCTCTAGATTTGTTCCTATCCTCTCCAAGTATCCTGAAAAAGGCTGAGAGAGCTGAATGGCAGTATTTTGCAGCTCTCCAAAGCTCACTGGCCTTGCCTATAAGAGGAACAGTGGAGATGAGAATAGCACACCTCTAGAAACAAAGAGAAAATTACAGAAATCCCAGAAAATCTTGAGTGCTATCTGTGAAGTTTTTGGTCTCTATTCAGGAGCATGAGGATTGCGCTCCAGTGGGATGGGTGGAGGCCATCAAGTATTCATAAGGAAGAAATGTGGTGAGGGAAATGCTACAGCAGACACAGACTTGATTAACAGTGTGTGTTCTAACGTTAGAGAGAAACAAAGTTTGTGGGAAGAGGAGGTGAAAATAAGTAAATCTTCCTAATTTGTTTTCTGTCAGATGAAATGAATGTGCATCAGAATCATTCCCCTGAATTCCAGCCCTACATTCTGCCTGCTTTCCTCCAGAAGCTTTCAGTTTTCTAATGGGCAGACATGCACTCCACCCAGGTTACAGTTGGGCGTTCCTCGGCAGTTGCATGACTCAAGATCTAACACATGCAGTTAGAAATTGTTCTTTTCCTTTTCTTATCATGGGTGAGTAGATCACTGGGTAGATATGCTGTCATTATACATCCTCCACTGAGGAAAAAGGGGGAGAGCTTTATTAACCTCCCCAGTTCTTTTGAATTGCATGCCCTAGTAGTGTAAGTTTCTATAAAGCAGTAGATAATTTAGAATTAAAGCAGAACATCTGTTTTTGAAAGGGAACAAATAGATATATTTCTAGTGTCAGGAAACCAGCAATTCACTGGGAAAAAAACAAACAAAANTCCTTAAATTTTATTAAGATCACTTTATACACTGATAATAATGACCTGACTTTGTAGAGACTGACCTTAATTTTCTCTACAAGGTAAATGAGACACTATGCTCAGATCTTACCTGCTCAGAGTAATGCAGGATCAGCCCATTGCCCTCAGTGTTATGAATGGAGAGGGTGCAGGTATGTAAAATATTGCCAAGTCTTTGTGCCCCTGGCCAACATTAAAAAAGTGGAAAAGAAATCAGTGCATTAATTAGAACTTTTGTCATAGCAAAACACAGAGAATGCAATTGAAAGGGTTGTTTTTTGTGGTTATTCAAACAAAATAACTTTCAGGTGGAAGAATGGAAATTTTGATTATAGAGGACAAAGGCAGAGATATAAGCTACAAAATAGGATTAAAAATGAGTGTTTAAGGCAAGTGGTATTTAAAGGCTGGAGTATCTTCTTTTCAAGCAGTATCATGCAGATACTGAAAATCTTTGATAGAATGACTGGATGATCCTCTAGAGTACACCAGATAAGTTCTTTCATCAAGACACTCTTTTTCCAGAAAGCTTCAAGAGATTGCAATTAGTGAGAAGTGACTCACATCACCACATCAGACTGCAATGTCAGAGCATTCTGGAAAAATGTTTGGCATCTTCTTATAAGGCCAAAAGTAAAAAAGTATACGTATAAAGAATTAGCAAGGTTTTATGTTCTTCCAATAAGTATTGATTCTGTTTAAGGGTGGGGCTTTTAAAAAATTCATTTGTGATTGTGCAGTTCTGCAGAAAACCTGTAAACCCTAAAACTTCCCTACAAGAAAGATGGAAAGATCTCGTTTAAGAGCTTATATTGAAGAAATTACCAAAAGCAGCAGTTTAAAAAACCACGGTAAATAAAGTAGAAGTATGACTGCATTGTGTACAGGAGCTAGTTAATAAGAACATCATATAAAGTTCTTTAAAATTATAGCAAATTAAGAAGCTAAAACTCAGTGTGCTAAAGAGCACCATGACCCTTCTGCCCATCGTCTCTTCCATCCTTTTGAAGGTGTCTTTCAGCAAATCAGAACTGAAAATAGAATTATTTCTCCATTGCTCTTAAGAGGAAAGCATTGGTTCTTACAGTGAAAAACCAAAAGCAAAACAAACCAATATCTCAACCCGGATAAAAAGCTGAAAAAAATGTTTTAATCTGAAAATGTTAGCAGTGAAGCTGGCAAGTTCAGACTTTTAACTTCAGGAAATCAGAAGTAGTTCTGGAAAGTCTATGATCAAAGTTTAGTTACTAGAATTCTATCCACCATCATAGTTTTAAGATGAATTTCCATCTTTATTTTTCCTCTGTGTATGGTAGGGCCTTGAATTAGTCAATAGCTCCTATTTTTGCATGTAGAATATGTTTAGGCAACTATTTGTATATCCAGGGTTTACACTGTTAAAATTTCTCTAAGGTCTTGATTAATAAGTCAGAGATGCCTGAAGGAGACTTTTTTGCTGGGCTCAATGAGTTTTAGATCAGAGTCTAAGTTTTCTTGTTCTCACATATAAATATCACTATGTACATCCATATTTCTTCTAACTATTTGTGCATAGCAGATATCTATATATATCTCTTTCTGTTCCTCGTAGACATCTGTTCAAATCAGCCCCCTTCTTCACTGAGAGCTGAGCATCTAACATAAATTGGAGCTGAGGCAGAAAAAGCCTGACAACACATCTCATTTATTAGCTTTATTAATCTTATGATAAATTAGATTTGCTGCACCCTTAAAAGGAAACCTGTATATGTCGTGACATGGAATATTAAAATCTCACCTAACTTGTTCAGAATGATACTTGTATTAACTAGAAAATTGTAACCTGAGGGTCTTCATTTGAAAATGTCAGCATTTATTATTAACATAATTTCTTTAGCTTTACAAAATAGGCTTTTTGATATTGCTCAGAGCAATGTGTGCAAAAGTTAGCTTAATAAGAAGTATAATTTTAAACTGAGCATTTGATTTTATTAATGCTGTATGTTAGATTTCACATGTATGACAAACTAAGCATGATATGAGTAAAGTTTTGAAGCTTCTTACTGAAGTGAGTATAAGAGGTACTTGAAGACAAAGGAAGAGAGAATTATCTGACTTTATTAATAGAAAGAAATTAATTATGTATTTTAGTAATTTAAAGCTGTTCAACCCTTTCCTTACTCACTTCTTTCCTCTGGAATTTATTTCCCTGTGCACTTTTCTTTCCTGATTGTTAAAATGTTGCAAGCATGGTTTATACAGGTAGAATGTTCATTTGAAGTTTTGTCAATTCAAGGGTGGGTGTGTTAGCTTGTGTGAGAGCAAGCACAGAAATTGGTCCTCTGGTCATACCAGTTTAAACCTTCACCTTTTTAAAATAAAGTTTAAGTGTTCTCCTTCACCTGCTACATGTTGACTGTTTCATTACGTTCACATGAATATGAGAACATCCCCCATTGCCTGCAGGCCCTGGGAATGCCTTTGGAACACTAAATAGTCTTCTTTTGACAGCACAATAGTAGTTGCAAACATCTTCATAATTTTGAGATATTTTTTTTCTGTTGTTCAGCGTTCAAAATAAACTTGTTCCACCCCCGGTACACTTCCCAACCATCCATTATTTTCACAGTGATTGCGGAATTTTTAAAGAGATAATTGTCAGCATTTTTCACTTGTCAGAAAGTATCTCCAAAATCTGAGTATGTATTTATTCTTCTTTCTCTCTCAGCAGGTATTTTTAAGTACAAATGCCAGGTTACATCCTTTTGCACATGCATTTGATTTTCTGTAGCTGCATGTCAGTATTAGGCTGCAAACTTTTCTGCTGTGTGTCTGTCACTTAGAGGATATGTGTAGTGTGTAACATCTGTCCAGATGTAATATGCATATAGGGTGAAGGATAGTATGAGGAAAGCAGCACTATAAATTACATGTATGGTTTTTTTCTGGTGTGAAGAAGTGCAAAGTAGAGTTTTTGCATAATCACTTGTTTCCCATCTGTGTAAACAATATCTGCAAGAAACAGGTGGAAATCTTCAGAAATAGTCATCAGAACTATGTTTTACCAGTGAAGCTCCTGATAGCTCCTACAAAATACATTTTAAGTGTGTGGCACTTCTGCTCATAAGAGGGGAAACTAGAAAGCAGAACCTGCTTTCAGACCATGTACTAAATATGGAAGCAACTGTGGGAAACTATTTTTAAGAGTTTCATCTTCTAGCCCCACCTCAAAGGGATGTGTTTATGAAATTCACAGCTGGAATTTGGCTACACAGTTAATCAAAGTGAGCCAGATCAAGTGGTGTCAGAGAAGTGCAAGTTGGGTCCACAGAAAAAATACATGTCATGCAAAAATTTAAGCTTAAGAGTTTTGTCATACTGTGACAGTTTTGACCTGTCTTGCCAACTCAGATTATGTTAAATAATCTGTGAGATACAGGACAATCTTTAACCAAAAAAATACTCTTTAGTTTCCACCCTATCACAATCTTGTGTGATGAATCCTGAGTGAAAAGCTACATGCTAGAGTTGAACACATCACACCAGTGGTCTCAGCTTTACATGGCTGCTGGAACTTGTTTATTTCCATATTGTTAATAAAAAATCGCCTCCATAAAATTGTAGATTTTCTGAAGGGTAGTATTTACCCTGTTCAGGTAACTTACAGCTGAGCTCTGAATATTACTATTAAGAATTTGGAGGCCCTGAGCTTTCTCTCTTCTCTTCTTCTTCAGCTTTCCATGGCCTGTAGTTGGTGCTGGTCTGTAACTAAATGTCTGTGAGTCAAGCAAAAGTCAAGGTGAGACTCTCCTTCCACCGTGCAAAGAAATTACCATAACCCAGTTGTGGCAAATTGTATCACTTTTACTCAAGAAGCATCTCACTTAATTCACAAGAGCGTAAAACAAGGAAAGGTTTACTGGAATAGAACTAGTAATCTGTGTTTTCCAGATTAAGTTGGCAGTATAGTGTTCCTATAGCATACAAGCTGACTATAAACTCCACTTGAATTTAATAGAATCAATAATGTTTAAAGGAGGAAATCGACAATAGCATTGTGCTTCCTCTGGTAACTTTCCTTTTTTTTAATTTTAGGAGAAGGCAGTGAATTCTCACTTCCTCTTTCACTGAATAACTCATGCTTCAACACTGCACTATTGCAATATACAGTTGTATTTTTAGACCATGGTTAAAACTAATATATTAAATGCTGTCATATTTCCCTCATATCATAGCTTGAGTGCCCATTTGTCAACAAAAAATAGTACTCTGGTACAATGCTACAGCCATCTGCTGACCACAACTGAGCTTTCTGTGAGAATAAGGAAAAAATGAGCTTTGGCCCAGCAACAAATGTTAAACTCATTCAACAGCTTAGGTATTCCAGCCAGAATCACATACTTTACTGGTCTTTCATGTTCCTGAGGATGAGGGTTCCTATGTACTAGCTGTGTCCATGGTGGCAATTTGAAGAATTTGTTGCCGGACACATTAAGGCAGTATGTGGCTTTGGGGTAAAATTTTTGAAAAAAGTATTTCAAATAATATAGCTTGGTTTTGAAAAAAACTGTTCCTTCTTCTCTAAAAATACAATAAGCATGAAAGATCTTTGGCTGATAACGCTTCTCTGAAAGTAAGGAGATTACTTTCTCAAACAGACTTAACAAATAACTTCAAGCTCTTAAACAGTTTTGTCCAGGACTTCTTGGTAGTTATGGCTGAACTTCAGCAAAGCAGGTGAGGAAGTGCTTGTCCTGTACTCATGTTCAGTCCACTGTGATTGGTGTTTATGCACTGTGCTTCTTATTCATGTTGTGGTTTCTAATTCTGCTCCCTTTTTGCCACAGTAACATTAGTCTTCATCTCACATATTACATTTGAACATAATTCAAATTGTGTACTCTTCACATTTCACTCTTCAATAGTATTTTTGCTCATTTTCAAATGAAAATCCTTTGCAGTAGCATTTGGATTATTCCCCAGCTAATGGAAACTTTTCTAAGTACAGGTGGCTGTAATAGAATAGCAAGTATGTGTACTACATTATCCTGGATTTAAAAAAACCTTTTGCAGAGACGTTTTAGAAGTTTCAGATGTGAAAAATAAAATGTGAAGACTGTTCTAAATTTTAATAAATGGGCAAAGAAGAGATGAGGGCTTATGAGTCTATAATGAAAGAGAGGTGGTGTGGAACATAGAGAGTCCATAGAGGAACTTGAAGAAGATCAGTAGTTTGTGTTTGATAAAAGTGGGAAGCCAGTGCCACTAAGGAATGCAGAAACAAAATGATACAATAAAAGTATTGGGCCTAGAAAATAATTTTCAGAGCAAGAACAAATAAATGAGGAGGGAAAGACGGCATCAGGAAACCATGGATAAAAGGATATGAAATGAAAGCCTTGCTTCAAGCTTTGACATATGGAAAGAGCACCTATTTTAGAGGTGCTGCAAGAAAATAATCAGCAATCTCTAGACATAGCTGACCTGGGAAGGTCTGAGTCAAAGATGATGCCCAGCTTACAGCAGAGAAGGGAAGCATGTGCAAGCGTTTCCTTAAATCTTCATAGACTCAACTTGAGCTTGAGTTGACAGCTGCATAAAGAGAAAAGTTGAAAAACATACATGGCAAGTGAACCTGGAACAGATAAATGTGAATTCCAAGTAAATTCAGCAACTGGCATGCACTAGTTTTTTTAAGCAGTCAGTATTGTCACACACGGTATGCACTTGATTTGTTTCTTTTGAAGACAGTAAAGCTTATTTTGCCTTGGTTGTAAACTGTTGTAAAAGTAATAAGACTTTCAGAGATCAATGCAGTATCTTTAATCATAATTTTCTTCTGTATTCAGGTTTTTCTTTTCCATGCAGAAAGAATTCCATGCCTTATGATGCATACAAAAGGAACATCCCATTTATGTGAACGTACTTCAGAAAAAAGTCTTCAACATTGATAACTTTGCAAATATGTTCTTGTCTCATGAAGATAGTCTTGCTTGACAACACTATATACTACTTTTCCTCTGCAATGATCATATGAAATGAAAAGTATAATCCTCTTCAACTAAAAATGAAAATTTCCATATGTTATGAGCTTCTTTTCCTCTAGTAATTGTGGGTCTCACATTCCTTCCTTCTAAAGGAAGCTTGTTCTTTCCCTTAAAGCATATAAAACTGATTATAAAGCAAGGGAGATGAAAGTTAAAGACCTAAACAAGGCTGTATAAGACCTGAGCTGGTTTTTGAAGTCTGCCACTGGATATTTGTAATCATGTTACTAGTGGCATTTAAAACGACCTAAAAATGTCAAAAGAGCTAAATGTCAGCTCAGATTGTAAAAAATATTTGGGTCCCATCAGCTCTGTGACTGTGCCTGAATGCCTGGAAGTCTGCACCTTAACTGTCTAGGAATAAAATCATTATGGGTGAATAGAGAGAGAGAACACTTCCTTAAGTCTCAGATGTGTTCTGAACATCCCTGCACTGGACTGTGACCTTCTCACAAACTCTGGCCAGGTAAGTACCTCAGAGATCTGGACAGGTGATTTAACCACAGCCCTGAAACTCTAATGCAGCTCCTGAAAATACAAACACGGGATGTAAGTGAAACTAATGTAGTACATGACAAGAAAGACACAGATATTTAGCCTGCTCCACAGCCTTTTTCTTTATGGAGACAACATTTTTTTGCCAGGTTAATATTATTTCTAGAAACAGAGGCCAAAACAAACACTCTTCTTGGACTAGCTAATGAAAATCTATCCTGAGTAGAATAAACTCAGCTGGGTCTTGATCAATCAGTGTTTGAAACATTTCCAGTTTGACTGTTAATGTGATTTTTTGCCAAAATCTTAGGCTTCACATTTATTTTAGAACTACATTGTTGAGGAAAAGTCTTTGTAATTGATCCTAGCTTATTTTTGGGATTACTAAAATAAGGTCTTGATGGTGGGCAAATAGCCATACTGAAAAAAAGATCCCAAAACATCTCACAGCATGGAGCAAAGATCAATGTAAACTGTTTACAAAGGGTATTTGAGAGACCACCAGACACTGGAGCATTATTTAGAAGAGCCTGGTGTATTACTGTGCAGATTTCTGCCCTAGGAACCATGAAAGCTAATTTGCTTGTCTTATACAGCAAGAGTGTGCTTCCTTTCTCAAGGAGAAAAGTGAATCCTTATTTATAGAAAGGCACAAAGAGAAGCTCATATGGAATATTTGTTTCAAGAGCTTTTATGATTACTAGGAAAACACAGAACACCTGATTTAATTTGTAGTAGAGCTCCTTCACATGAGGTAAATGAGGATCAATTCTACAGTATTTAGTAGCTTAAACAGCCTTAATTTAGTCATTTTTGCAAAAATAACTGCCTTGTTCTTAAAACTTCAAGGCTGCATAAGGAAATGCACAGATCTAAATTGATAATGCTGCCTATCTTTGCAGAAACCATTCACAGCTATGCCCTTTCCTTTGGATATGTCTGAAAAAAAATTTCCTCTACATGAAAAACCTCAGCTGTTCTTGGATGAATGAAGATAAAGAACTGGAAACCTATAAGTACTCCATGGTATGACTCCTGTGCTGTTTCTCCCATTGTTGGTCTGCAAAATTAGAAAAGAAAGAAAGAAAGAGAGAGAAAGAATTGTCTTAGTAATTATAACAACTGAAGTTTTCTTCCCATTTTCACCTTGAAGGCAAAAGGCACCAAGATGCATTTCTATCTTTCTTATAGCTCTGCAGTCTGGCTTTTAAAAAATCACACTGTTACAAATTGTGTGTATAAAGATTATCTAGCTGTCTTCTTATTTATTCTCTTTGGCAGCCTCAAGACTGACTGATGATATTTTTCAGCATTAGTGAAATATAGACAACACTCAAGATTTTGTCATTTTCAATTCCAGGTTCAAGTCCCCATTTTTTACATTTTATACATTTAGTGAATGTATATTTGTCAAAAAACAAATAGAAACATTATCAGATTCAGACCTGGTGTATCTCTGGTCTGAAATGTCCACAGGAAGATTTCACATAGGTTACATTTCATTTCTTCATTTTTGGCCAGTGCTTGACATAGTAATTGCTTCTAACTGTTAGACATAAATCGATTAGAAGGAACATTGCCGAAAACTTTTCAAAATATTAAGTATATAATTCCAAACACAGTTGGTTTTGGTTTGGGGTTTTTTTTTAAAGTTTCAAGAAAACTAATCTTAACAGAATCTGTCAACTAAAGTAAAATATAAACAGGACCATCTTGTCCTACTTCCATACTGACAAGTCCTGGTACAGAAGTTTTGGAAGTGAATGTTAGCTTTCTTAGTCTGTTGTTCTTTATAATATAAAACAAAATCCTCTACACATACAGTCTGCACTAAGTCAAATATTTTTTGTTTAGAAAAACATCGTTTTGTGATTTGAAGACTTTCAAAGATAATGAATCCAGTGTTGCACTCACCCAGTTCCTGATTTTGTAGGGTTTGGGGGTTTTTTTGCTTTGATTTTCTGCATGACACCATTTATAGCTGTGGGTGCTTTACCATTCAGTCTAGAGAATCCAGGACCTTTTCCTCATTTTTCACTTGTATTAGATTTTAAAAATATTTTCTTTAACCATCATTTTCCCTTCAGGCTCTTTGATGTTCCAAGAGTAGTTGGTACCTTTTAGTCTGACCTATGCCATAATTACTTATGTTTACTTTTGCAGGGGCCGTAGAGTTTTGATAGGTGGTAAACTGCCCACAATTTATTTTATATCAAATATTTAACATAAAAGTATGAATAAAACCAAATCTTTTATTAAGGCTGTAAAATAAAACTTTCATGACTTGAGAAATGCCAGAATTAAGGCTACTGATTTAAATTAATTCCTGTCATTTTTTGTGAACACCTGAGTATGTATTAATCCAAACAGTTAAAAACCGGCAAAAGTAAACAAATTCAAAAAGCTTTTTACTTTTAAAGTAAAAAGACTCAAACAAGATTTTATAATGGGAAAATCTGAGAGAGTATTACTAGCAAATGACAGTTTCTTCTACTCCTGTAATGAAAAAGAGAAACAACAGGTTAGATTTGAGGTTGTCCTCTGACCATTAGAAACAGTATATGGAAGGAAAATAGCAGCTAGAGCAGATAAGTTAGATATCTTTTGCACTTGCTGACATTGATTTAAAACACATTATTTATGTCCAGCTAGGGACCCTGCTCCACAATTCTTGGTAACCTGAAAGTACATTAATGTGATGTACCTCAAGCACACCTCCTCTTAGCAGATCTTGTTTATGAAGGCACAGGAACACAATAAAGTCTTCCAAAACTTATCTCTACAGCTACTCAAGAGAAATCTTCCCTCATCATTTGCATGCTTTTCCCATTACCATGTACTGGGGCCCTGAGGAAAAAGACAAGATTTCTTGTTAAGGTACTTTGATCAGGAGAATTTCTGGACAGCCTGGTGGCCCATATTTAACTACAAGCCTTCAAAGTAGAATGCAAAAATATCTGTCCAGGAGGTTCTCTCTAACCAAGTATGAAACCATTAACAAGGTTTCTGTGCTGTGCTTCTAATGCTCATGTGGCATTACTGAAGGAGTGCAGTCAGCAATTAGGGGAACAGAAGGTGACTCAAAGATTATTATTTCAGGAGGCTGAGACTTGTAGCACTGAACTAATGCTGACCAGATAGTCTAGCCAAGTCTGAGATATTTTTATCATTGTGTCATCCAGCTATGAATGCATCTCTTGGAAACACCATTCTGTTGGCATGTTTTCTGTCAGAAGTTGCTGGTTCACTGAGAGTGAAACATTTCATGAAAGCTTATCTCAGTGAGCCTTATAATGGAATACAGATAACTTTTGATAGTCCTCTGCAAGGCGAGTCAGCTGCCAGTTTTCCATTCAGTCAGATCTACTCCTGTGTGATGGCCTCTTCCTTGTCTCAGGGATGCAGGAATGCAAGGACCTCCTGGTATTCAGGGCTCCACTGCTCTTGGAAGAAATTGTTGCTTTTTGGAAATGCTGGGGATCTTTGTTTCCCAAGTAACATTGTTAGTGGAATGTCTATTTCCTAGGAAATGTTTTAATAGTTTTCATTCTAAATTGGGACAAATTAAAATTTCAAACTGGCAGTATTTCTCAGAAAATGCAAAGTCTGAGCCCTGACCAATTCAAAGTATTCATAGTACACTCCAGCTGTAAAATCCTAGATTATGTGAAGTCTGAGAGCCTGAAGGCTTATCCACAGGGCAGATAGAGCTCACTTGGAGGAAGCAGTTGCAACACTGAGCAGGTCTGCAGAGCTGTGTGCAGCCTTGTGAGCCTGTGGGGAGCACATTGACACATTGATATGAGGCAGCAGGCTGTTTTGCAGAGAAACTACACTAGGCTGTGGAAACAATGAAATGCTGTTAGTTTCAAGCTGTGGGGTATGCATTCTCCTGCTCAGTTTTAGTGCAATTAAGAACTACATTGTGAAAGAGATCTAGTTTTCTCTCAGTAAAGGGAGAAAAATATTTGTATTTCCTGTCTTTGTATTATTTTGACCATAGAGGAAGAAGCCACAAAATACTAAACTTGTATTACTAGACTAATTTTTTAACTTGTACAAAAATTATTTCAGGTGATTCCCTAAAATTGGTTGGATAACAGGTCATTTCCAAACTTACATAGAAAAGGAGATTCTTCATTTGTTTATAGCTATACTGCAGAATTGTTGCTGCTGCTTCTGTGCAGGTGGGGGTTGGCAATATGTGTTTATCTGAGATCTTTGGCATTGATCTTCCCACAGAGAATAGCTCTTCTTTTCTCCAGTTCTCAGTATCCATATGCCAAGGTAACAACTTCCTCTTGGGTGTAATTTATCAACAGTAAAGTATGTCCTTTGAACTATACTGTTTCCCTCTTTAATTTTTTTTTTTAGGAAACCCTGAAATCTTAAAGGGGGGTTGTTTTAGTATTGTCATATTCAGTGGAGTTTCTCTATCTTCTCCCTTTGGACAGCTGTGAGTTTCCATTTCTTTCCCCACACCAATTAAATGGTAAACTGTTATCTGTAAAGGGATGACAGTCTAGAAATCTAATGGAGGCTGACTATCTTGTGAGATTTGATGCTAGTTCTTGATGGAGGATGTAGCAAAGAGAAGTACTACTTCAGTGACATGGCTCTCTCCTCTGTTCATCTAGTTGTTCAGACAACTAAGGTATAATTACAGGCTAATTAGTTATCACAAATATCATTGCATGCCATTTTGCATGACATAAAATCATTCAAGGAAGGAACAAAGGTTTGAGGTCTATCCATTTTGTATTGCAAACTGTTTGTAATGGTTGTTTTAGGCAAAGCTTGTCAATCCTTTGACATGCGCTGTTACCAGTTCAACTATTAGTAGTTCATCTATACTTTGATTAGGAATCTGTTTACAATGTATAGAATTAATTTACTGAAATCCAATATAGAAATAGATGCTGAAGGCTAGTGGACATTAAAAAGAATTTCTAAACAGGAAACTTGACAGTTCTGAAAACACCTTGGGATTTAAATTTGGTAATGTTCTGAAAAACAGTGAAAGATACAAGGTATTGAGCAAAATCTGAGTGTTTCAAATGCTGACTGATAGCAAGTTAGATACATTCTGGCAGGATTTGTTTCCTTAGTTTCTTTTTCTTTCTTAGCTAAGGTTCGTGCAAAAATCCCATTAGCTTTAAAGGAAAAACTTAAAACTACTCCCATGTTTTTTATCTGGCATACGTATTCATTTAACTATCAATCTTTTTTGGGAATCAACATTTACTAAAAATGACAGCAATACTTGGAATTTTAGCCCCAAAAATGTATTGAAAAAAAAATAATTGAAAACAACCACACAAAAATATATATTTTGTTCTGGTTTTGGTTTTGATTAAAGCAAAAATGCGTATCTGGAAAGGTATGCACTGTAAGCAGTGCTAAGTTAAGCATGTCTGCAAGGCCTGCAGGATCAAATAATTTTTCAACATTGCTATTGTAAAAGATTGTGAAAGGTGGGGAAATAACGTGGGGTCTAGATTTAAGTATCTGGCAGCGATTTTTTTCCAAAACTGCTGCATGATTAAAGTAGAAATTTAAGAAAAGTAAATCACGTTGAGCAATTGTGTTACATATGACTGCTTTGGATATTTTTAATCATCCGTATTGCAAAACATCGTCCGACTCCAAACGTTACTCAAGAATACTTAATGCAGGTTGTCCGCGCTTTTACAAAGAACTGGCTCATGCACAGAGCTCACGACAAAGAACATTTTGCTTCATCCAGCTGCCTCAACAAAGAAACAAGCAGACAAAACGTGGAGCTGAGGTTTGGTCAGAGCCAATGGCCTTTAAGGACGCGGTGCATCCTCCCGGGGTCTCCCCTCCACGCCCGGTGCCGCCGTGCGGCCCCGAAAAACGCCAAAGCATCCCCGGGGAGCGAATCCGAACCGGAGCGGACCGGAACGGGAGCGGGCCCGAACGGGAGCGAATCCGAACGGGAGCGGACCCGAACGGGACCGAACCCGAACGGGAGCGGACCCGACGGGACCGAACCCGAACGGGAGCGAACCCGAACGGGAGCGGACCCGACGGGACCGAACCCGAACGGGAGCGGGCCGGAACGGGACCGAACCCGAACGGGAGCGGACCCGAACGGGAGTGAATCCGAACGGGAGCGGACCCGAACGGGAGTGAATCTGAACGGGAGCGAACCCGAATAGGACCGAACCCGAACGCGAGCGGACCCGAACGGGAACGAACCCGAATGGGAGCGAATCCGAACGGGAGCGGCGGGGGAGTGCGGGAGAGGAGAGCTCCTCGCCCGGCACGGGGGCCGGACAGGACGGGCCGGGCCGGGATGGGAACGGGATGGGGACGGAGGCAGGGTCTGGGACGGTATGGGGACAGCGCCAACCCGAAATGGGGACAGGGTGAGGATAGGGCCAACCCGGAATAGGGACGGTATGGGGACAGCGCCAACCCGAAATGGGGACAGGGTGAGGACAGGGCCAGCCCGGGATGGGGACAGGACGGGGCCCTGCTGCCCTCTGCCGGCTGCCGCCCCGGGCCCCTCCGGCCCCGAGGGGCTCCGCAGGCTGCGGGAGATGCGGATGCTCCCTTAAGGGTCCCGCTGGTCTCGCTAAGATGGATTTCGAGACGGGCAAAGCCCACCCCCCGCTGCACGGGGAGCGGTAGAGCTGCTGCGTCCGCTTGAAGATGGGGCTAAGTAAATCGGTTTTGGGCTCTTTCTGGGTTTATGTGCAGCAGGGCGGTTTTACAGCAATTACCCCAGTCTTTCTTGCCTATCACATTCAGTTTTGGCACTTGCAGAGGGTGCTTTTAGGGGCAATCTAACAGGATATGCTCATTTCTGGACAGACACCAAACAGCTACCAGTACCAGCAGGGATGTAGTTGTACAGACCAGTTCTGTATGAATTTTAATCATTGCCAAGTCTAAAGAACCCTCCCACAACTGCATATAGTGTAGATGTAGGAGCCCCTTACTTACTTCTTTGATCTGAGCTGCTCCTTTTAAGCCAGCAAACACAGCCAATCTGAAAAATGCTGTGACAAACAAAAGCATTTCACCAAACCATCTTTCAGACTTGTGAAGTAGGGACTCTCCCTCCTTACACAGTGCCTACACAGGGAAGGAAAGCAAGAGTACAACAGGTACAGCTTTATACGTATTTGCAAATAAGTCATTGACTTCAGTTTGGATGTTCAGCAGGTTTGCTGGGTGATTCTGGTACCTATGCATCTACAGACAGCACCTTCAAAGTGTCATATAGCTAATACCCCCTATATTAGACACCAGCAGAACATACTTTTTTACATGTATCACTCCCTCCATTTAATTGATGCACAGCTTTTCACTTATAGGGATGGCATAATCGTGTTTATGCTACTTGTCAAACCAATGGCAGCATTTCCCACTGCTGAATTCTGTGTTACAGACACTTCCAAAGTCAAATGTATGAGTCAATACTCTTATTGGCACTATTACTGATATGGTATTTGCCTATCTAAAAGGGGTTTTTTTTCCCCAGAAAAAAAATGTTATTAAGGTTCAGGTTTGAAGGTTAATTCTATTCTTATTTTTTTACATCAGTATATAAAGAGCTCAAATTCAGTAAAGTTGCTCTTGATCATGTCTCATGTCATTTCATGAATTATTAGCCTGAAGGTGTAGCTACTCTGGGAATCATCACCAACTCTACAGCCTTTTTTATGGCATTTCTGAAGATGATCCAAAGATGAGTTTGTATCTTATGT
The DNA here is from genome assembly GCA_013400855.1 of Buphagus erythrorhynchus. Lineage (NCBI taxonomy): Eukaryota > Metazoa > Chordata > Aves > Passeriformes > Sturnidae > Buphagus > Buphagus erythrorhynchus. Next base: position 103,691 of record VZTT01028664.1, on the reverse strand, counting down.
AGCTTTATATGCACTGGCACAGATCCCCAAAATAGTACAGCTATGGTAGCAATGTATTGGCTGCAAAACCTACCAAGGAGCTAGAGAAAACACACAGGTATTCATTTAGAAGAAAAAAATTAGCTCATGCAGAGCTCCATACTACCACAGCTGGGCTGTGGATTCCCCAGAGGGACAAACTGTGGAGGTTTATTTCCATTTATTCTATGCCTTTTCGTTGAGCTACTGGAAGCCATAGGAAAACATAGGCTCTCTCAGGAGCAGTTGACCCCAGGGTCAACTGAATTCTACTTCATTTGAAGGTCAAGGCAAAGAGTCAAGGAACTATTGGGCATTTCATGTAGGATCTGGTCTGGCAGAGCTGACAGGTATCCCTGTCCCAGGCCGGTGTTCTAGAACCTGGCAGGTCACCAGAGCTGCAGAATTCAGCAGGGGCTACAACCCCTTTACTGCTGCTGCTGCACAGGGCATTGCAGTTTTGACAAGTCAGTGTTTTCAAAGTAAGTAATGCTTAGTCAAAAAATGGTGAGCCAGTTAACAAGTGATGTACTTGATATGCTTTTCCAGTAGCAAGGGGAACAGTAAATGAATCAGCCTGAAGTAAAAAAAAAAAAAAAAAATTAAAAATCCCAAGAAGTGTCAAACTTTTTTTGGTAGTATTTGTACGGGAAAAAACCTAAAACAAAACAACCAACAAAACAATGCTGTTTCTCCTCATTCCTATATAAGTGATAGCAAAGGGACTGTGTGAGAGCATTGCAAAGATACTCTGAAGAGATTTTACATATGTGTGAGTCCGTGGATGGAAGGAAGCTGAAGCTAATGAATCAATAAATAGAATTTTCTGTAATTGTTCTTCTGTCGATAGCTAATTGTATCTGTGCTGGCCGACTTCCCAAAGCGGCATCGCAGCTAGTGCTGAACTGGACACATACTCGGTGTCGCGTTCCCGCGGTAGCGTGTGGAAGAGATTAGATAAGCGGGGTGGCTCCTGCTGCGGGGAGCTGTTCACGCCTCGGAGCATTTGAAAGGTATGCTGATCCTCACACCTCGGTGTGAGCGCTGCCAGAAACGGTCCGGGGAAGCTGCTTTATCAGAAAGCAAATACACGCTGACACAGCCACATGGCTGCTCTGTTCAAAATCGGTCCTTCGCTTCGGTTCTGCTGCGGCCCTCGGTATCTTCAGAGAAAACGGCAGCCGCGGTCGGATGCTTGGATGGAGGTTCCTGACGATGGAAGTGGGAACCAAGAAATCCAAACTACCCATAACTTTTTCAGCCGCATGAAATTTTCTTTATTGGAAACTGCGTCGCGCGTGTACTTTACTCCTGTTGGGTTTGAGGTTTTAGTTGTTTGGCTTTTGGGGGTTTTCTCTCTCTCTCTTTTTTTTTTTTTTTTTNTTTTTTTTTTTTTTTTTTTTTTTTTTTTTTTTTTTGAGGCTCAGTAAAACCACTCGGAAAAAAAGCCAGCCTTTTAAGACATGTACATATCCCTGGCTGGGCGCCGTGGGATAACAGAGCCAAGAAACGCCGGCGGGAGAGCCGGCGGGAGCCGCGGGGCAGCCCCCGCCTCCGTCCCACCGCCGCCCCGGGCAGCCGGCAGCGGCTGGAGGAGCGAAGGAGTTAAAGGGAGGCGCTTGGGAAATCTGATGCTAACGAAGCCCCAGGAATGTTGCACATTTCCATTCCCCTCCAGCTTTCGGAGGAGGCTGGTCCCCGCTGCGGGCAGCCGCTCCGAGGAGCACAGCCCCGAGGCCGCGCTTGCTCCGGGCGCCGCCCCGCACCTTCCCGCAGGTTACGCCGGGGAGGGACGGGACGCGGGTGAAAAGTTTTTCCTGGATTTGGGATGCTGCAAAACGGAGGGAGAGAGGGGTGTGGGGGGGCGGGGTTCCGCGGCTCCGCGCACCCCGGGCTCAGGGCGGAGGGACAGGGGC